>ML832327.1:0-30646 GCA_009831015.1 Picea engelmannii | reverse complement strand
TTTTATTTTATTTTATTTTAAAATCTAGATTATATTCTAAATGTGTCACCTTCAACTATCAAGGACAATTTTATAATTTCTAGTCTTATCTTAACTATGATTTATATGTACATAATTTTTATGTTGGTGTTGAAGAACGAGAATAATACGACTGAATTGCCATACACATTTTATAGTTTTTGAAATGTGTGAAGAATGATCTAGCTTGGATTCGAAATAACACTTAATCCATGCTATCTTAACTGTGTAATACATGAGACATGCTCATATTTACATTTACCTATTTAAATCCAACACCATTGACCATCCATCCATGTACATTGTACTGAGTACTACTCGGCAGTGCAATAAATATGACCTTATTCATTTGGAGCAACAATAAATATCTCTTTGTAGGATTAATAAATATCTATTTGTAAGAAGTAACAAGTGTTAAATGCACATCGCCATCGTGATAATAAGGCCTCAAAGTTTAAGGCCAATAAAATTTCATAAAATTAGAGTTTTAAATTTATTTTAATTTAAAAAAACATTATTATTTAGATGTTACCATGTTAAACATTGAAAAAAAAAATTGAAAGTCAAAATGTGAACTAATATGGAGTCAACGGATGAACTAAAATGGAGTCAACATATGAACCAATTGAAATCATATTGATTCAATGGTGGGAAACCAAGTTGGATCATGACTGTTAGATCAAACCCATAATTAAATTGTGATTGTGGATTATATTGACCCTGACTTATCATGAAATCGAGTGGGAAATGGCATCTCATTGCCCAGAGACCTGATCTCTTGATCACGTTGTATTGACCTATTATCCCCCTAGTGCATTGTTTATGTAATTTCAAAGTAGCAACCCGGTGGATCGACAACTCAACATCCTGACAAGTGATACATGGTCACATCGTTCCATCACACAGTTCTGACATATGAGATCTTACCAGAGAGCGACACTTGTTGTCTTTTGGTAATTGTAGGTGCACATATGCATTTGGATTATAAATGAGAGATAGTCCCCCACAAACAAGATGGTGGTCAAGGAGTTTGGTCTTATGAAATAGATATGTGTGTCAAGCGCTTGGATCATCGATAGGCCCTTGTTCTTGAATGAGGATTATGTAGATACAAGGCTAATGTTTTGGGGCTTCGAACTATGATTAGATATCTAAGGAAGTGATTAGATAGATTCGATCAACAATAAATATTAAGTAGAGGTGTTAATGCACTATTTCATCACCTCTACAATAAGAGGTGAAAGCTAAATGCCAATGATATGGAAGAAATTATTTATTTATTTTAATTAAAATAAAAGTATTATTGACACTTTCCTATGTTAGACATTGGAAATGAACATAAAATTCAAAGTCAACACTACAACTAATAGCCATTCAATGTTGTATCGAATGCTATAGTCCCTTTGGAAGGGATTAATAAGATTCAAGATGAAATCATAGTATATTAGATGATATAAGAGTGAGAGAAAATGATGGATTAGAAAATTCAAAGAAAAAAATTGAAGTACTTAAAAATAATGTAGTTGACAAGACTATAGTACGTATAATTTACGAACAATATGTGAAGACGATATTTCATAGAAATTCATTTGTATAGATAATATGTATTATAAATCATTAAGAATTGCTTTTAAGAAATTTCATATCTTATGTTATCATCTCAAAATTGTTTACTTGTGACATTTTCATCAATTTTATTATAATATATCATTATTGGTATGTTTAACTTCCATTTTAGCAATTTTCCACCACCATATGATCTTTAAATCAGTGAAAATAACAAATTCAAATGTTTTTTTTAATAAAAATGGGACAACATATATACAACCCCCAATAAGTACGTTTAGACAACACATATAATACTCCCAAAAGTTGTGTTGCTCCACCAAAGTCCAATTTTGAATGTTTCTGGGATGGATTTACTAAAATGGAGAATTAATTGTCTGTGAACCATTTTGAACCCTAATTGTGATGGTTAACCTTGACTTGACCATATTTAACAACTATTTGAAGACCATGTAAATGGTGTTTTTTCACTATTTTATCTATAAATAAAGCCTTGAGGCCACTTCATCCATACATCCATATTCATAGTAAGGTTATGTTATTTAAATTCCACCATATTCTTGAGGATATATTCCTATTGAGAGATTTTCTTGTCTAGTTACCTTTATTGCACACCAAGGGGAGGATTATAAATACACCGAGAAAGCCTAGGACCAATCACAAGAAGGGGGTTTGAAGACCATTTCTTTATCAAGCTCACTTCATAGGTATTATCTTAGCCTTATCTATTTGGTAATGGAATTTGTTCATTTAAAAAACAAATGTTGATTTTAATTATTTTCTTTCATTCTTTTAGCCATTTATTTCATGAATAATATAAGTTTGAGAATGGAAAATGTAGATAAAATTTAGGGTTTCTATCTATAAAACACATTATTTTCTATGCTTAACTCGCAACCATTAGGTTAATATATTTTGTACATTGTTGTCACAAATTTCATACAACAAGTTAACGACTTCATTGGGGAAAATAACAATTTCTTCTTCCCTGGTTCTGGAAGTATGTCTTATCTATTGGATTATTGAGAGGGGGGGTGAATCGGTAATAGAGAAATTATAATACTTTTAAAACCAAATAATCCAAGTTTTATATCAATGTATAATTATCATCCAATAATGAGCAATGAACAAATGCACAATCATACACATACACATACATGGTACACCAGTGTTTTACGTGGAAACCCAAAGTGGGAGAAAACCACATAATTCTTTTTCTTATATGTCTTACAGAATTACATTCATTGGAAGCACAAACTTCCTTTCTTTTCCAACTACAACTGGAAATAGGCTCCAACCCCCTTGTTTCTAAGGCTACAACCTGAGGGAAGCTCTAACTCCCCAATTCTCTGGATACAACCAGAAGGAGGCTACAACCCCCTATGTTCTTCGACTACAACTAGAAGGTGTCTACAACCACCCATCCTCGCCCCTTCCAATATCCCGGACATATAAGTAGAATGATGGAACCAATGTCACACTATCATTGCGAGATATACTGTTGTAAACCTGTACCAATCAACCTGCACCAAAACACCTGTACAAATAACCTGAACCATGCATCAACTATGCATCAACTTATACTTCAACCTGTAATCAACATGTACCATAAACAAGTGCATCAACCATGCACCAACCTATACCAACCAACCTGTAATCAAATTGTACCATAAAAAAGTGCATCAACCATGCACCAACCTGTACCTCAACATATACCATGAACAAGTGCATCAACCATGCACCAAACTTGTACAAATAACATGTCACAACAACCTGTCCAAACAACCTATCACAAAAACCTGTCTCATCAATATTATCAGCCAAATTAGATCTACTCACCAAGATCAATCACCAAGTCAACTCTCAAAAATGTGCATCAACCAAGCATAACACAACAACTCATAATCATCACCAAGATCAATATGCGCTTCTAATAATATACCAATACATGTATGCTACATCATCCATAAACCATGTGTCAACAATACTACTAACAAGTGTCTCCAATAATGTACCAAGTATATACCAATCATGTATCAACTACTCATCAACTATCACTCATCAATATGTATCAACATCATCAACTATACACCTCATGTATGTGCCAACTCATCAACTACTTGTCTCAACCATGTACAAAACATGTACCTTAACCAAAATCCCTCATCAATTTAATCATCCAAATATGATTTATAACTCTGTAATAGATTTGGTGTATATGATCACATACCTTCAAACCTTCCTTAACTTTAACAACAAGATACTAGCATTTTCATCAAACTTTTCTTTATTCTCACATGACTAGTTTTGGATTAGTCAACAACCCTAAATTGAAATAATCATAACTTTGTACCTGTAATGAATAAAGATCTGAAACTGATACACAATTTTCTTCAATGATTTTTATGCAATTCTTCCAGGTTTCACTACTTTTAACCTTCTCATAAAAGGATTTATAGCAAAAATGGCATACCTTGCTGAATCACGTCTTATTCTAGAGATCGACCTTGTAGAACATGCCCCGCATGGAATGCTTGTTGAATCGATATGAAACTATTACAAAGCATACTGAAGATTTTAATATAACCAACACATTTGTTCTTACTGAAGTTGGATTTGTTATGAAGAATTTATTAAGTGTTTACTCGAAACACCCGTTTTAGACTAGTTTCAGGACTAGCCACAAATCTTATTTTCCACGAAGTGTAACTCCAAAAATACAATGCCCCACAAGTTGAATTTTTTAACACGGATACTTGGATATGTTACCTCAATTTTATAGCAATTTCATGATCTGTATCATTCTAGAAAAATCTTTATTGAAAAAATGGTGAGATGACCTGTAAATAACATACCTTAGAAAGCATCATCAAAAGAATTTATCCTTCCTTGAATTCTGGTGTTTTTTTCTTCACCTTCCCTCATAAATTTAGCTTATATATCCTTTGGTTACCTCAAAAGCCTCTATATATTCAATATTCTCAAGTGTGATATAAAATGAGAGAGCCTTGCCTCTTATTTATACTCTCCAAATATCTTCCTTAAAAACATCTTCTAGGTCACTTTGCCCACTTTCCTTATTTTAGGGTTAACCCACTTCTAATTTATCCATTAAATTTATTATTTAAATAATTCATTTGTATTCACATTGAATTATAGTACACTCATCACTTCACTTTATTATTTATCTTCTAAAATCTCTTAAACCACTTTGACTACTTTGATCTTTTGGGGCTTCTAGATGACATATGAGGGTCCTCCAACTTCGTAAGGCCATAACTCTCAAACCGTGAGGATTTATGTGACGTTCCACATACCATCAGAAATTGAATGACATGTACTATCCATATAGAATATTATTACCTGAAAATATATCAAAACTCATACCATTATCTATCAAACAAACTTTGGTTCATTACCCAAACCTGGGTTCTCCAACTTCTCATGGCGATAACTCTCTAACTGTGAGGAGTTATGTGACGTTCCACATACCACCAGAAATGGAATGATAAGAACTATCCATATAGGATAGTTGCACTAAAAAATTCACTCATCTTCATCTCATTATTCCACAAATAAGCATGGGTTGTCTAACCATACTTCTAGTATAACTCAATCTGCAAAGCGTCTTCCCATGAGGGATTTCACCATAAGGGGACCACATTGGAGTTCATCCATTTCTACTTATTATCAACCATTAAAAGAGAATAATCAATCATATTTACATCAAAAAAACTTGGGTCCATTAACCAAACCTTTTTGCTATCGGGCTTTCTTCAAGGGTTGACATCAATGACAACCAACCTTTGTCAACAATATCCCCCCTTTGGCATTGATGGAAACACTCTGATGCAAAACTAAAATTATGTCATGTAATATTGAAGTCATATCACTCATGCTCCCCCTAGAAACATGCCTCTGTCCTATGTATCTCCGTGACCATTGCTCCCTCTGTAACCATGCCTCTATCCTCTGCATCTGATGAATATCTCCCCCTTTGTCATTAATGGCATAGGTATATTTCGATCTGGGGATGCTCCCCTTGACTGAACTGTCCTCTTTATGGCAATTCCTTGTGTACATCTAATACATATACGATAAGCATTCAAAAACATTCATTTTGGAGTAAAAATAACTCCAAGTTTCCGGCGAAGATACTCAAAGGATTCCCATGAAAGTCGTTTTGTAAAAATGTCTGCCACTTGTTCTTTTGTGCCCACATAATCAACTATGATGTTCTTTTCTGCAACTTGTTCTCGTAGAAAGTGATACTTGATTGGAATGTGCTTTTTATTAGAGTGCATCACCGAGTTCTTTGAGATATTTATGGTTCCTGTATTATCAAAATAGATTGGAATGGTCTCATCATACTCAACCTGTATATCTGTCAAAGTTTGTTTCATCCAAAGAACCTATGTACGACATGTTGTTGTTGCAATATACTCTGAATCAGTTGTAGATAGAGATAACGATTATTGTTTCTTTCTTATCCATGATACTAAACACTCACATAAGTAAAACGTTGCTCCACTGGTCCTTCGTCAGTCATCAATACAATATTCCCAATCTAAATCTGTGTAGGCAATAATATATATATCCTTTCCTTTTGGATACCATAATCCAAACTCTTGTGTTTCTTTAAGATATATAAAAATTCTCTTCACTGCTAATACATGTGATTCCTTTGGTGATTCTTGAAATAGTGCCACCTATACAACTTCTTGAATTACATTTCGTATGGATGATGTCACATATAGTACACTGCCAGTCATTGACCTATATTTCCTATGATCTGTAGACTTTGAATCATCATCTTTTCTTAACTTGCAATTGGTTTGCATGGGAGTTATAACTGGTTTGCAATATTCCATTCCGAACCTTTTTAACATTTCTCTAATATACTTGGTTTGCAAAATAAAAATTCCTTGGTTGCTTTGACATATCTAAAGTCCTAGAAAGAAAAATAGTTCTCCAAGTAATGACATTTCAAATTTATTTTGCATATCCTTTTCAAATTTCTGTCTTAACCTGTCATCATCACTACCAAAAATAATATCATCAACATAAACTTCAATTAATAAAATATTACCTTGAATTACCTTGATGTAGAGGTTGTTGTCTACAATTCCTTTTCTGAACCCCGCCTGTTGTAGATATTTATCCAGTCCAGAGTACCATGCTCTAGGAGCCTGTTTTAGACCATACAAGGCCTTCTTTAATTTGCACACATAGTTTGCATTCTCTGACAACTGGAATCCTTCTAGTTTTTCAATGTAGACTTCTTCTTCAAGTTCCCCATTCAGAAAAGATGATTTTACGTCCATCTGATACACTTTAATATTTTTGGAGCATGCATAAGCTAAAAGAAAACAGATTGCTTCCATTCTGGCAACTGGGGAAAATGTCTCTTCAAAGTCAATTCCTTTAATCTGTGCATATATTTTACATACCAATCTATCTTTGTTCCTTGTAACATGTCCATATTCATTCAATTTATTCCTGAAAACCCATTTTGTGTTGATCACATTCTTATTCTTTGGTCTTGGAACCAATTCCCAAGTGTCATTTTTCTCTATTTGATCCAATTGTTCATCCATGGCCTTATTCCAAAATGCATTCTTGCTGGATTCTTCAAAATAGTTTAGTTCAATTGTAGATAAGAGTGATAGGTGTGTATGTTTTGGTGAATGAATTATTCTTCTAATCTCAACTCATGCATCTTTGTTTCCAATAATCTAATCTGAAGGATGGTTCTTTTGTACTCGTCTGCTAGGTGTCTTTGGAGACACTTTCTGAACATCCTCTTCTACTTCTGTCAGATTCTCTCCATATTCCTCTTATACTTATTTTTCATCTTCTTCTTCCTTTTCGAAAGGTTGTTCCATTGATTCATTTTCTTCTTCCTTTGATTATGGTCTGTCTGTTTCATTAATTGTTACGTTGATGATTTCCACAACTTTGTTCAATCTTAGATTGTAACACTTGTATGATTTCCTTGTACTTGAGCAACCAACAAGTGCTCCTTTGTCCACATGAGAATCAAACTTTCCCATTCTGCCATCTTCTCTTTTGATGTAGCATTTGCTTCCAAAAACTCTGAAGTGTTTCACATTTTCTAGTCTTCCTTTTCATAGCTTGTAGGGAATTTTGTCAGTGTTGTTTCTGAGAATTAATTTGTTTTGAATGTGAAATATTGTATGCACTACCTGTGTCCAAAATATATTTGTCAATTTGGAATCCATTAGCATTGTTCAAGCCATTGTTGAGGTGTCCTAGCAACAAAGAATTGCCTTTTTATTCCATGACTCTTGTAGTAGTTCATAAATTTCTTTGAAGTGAACTCTCCTCCATTATCAGATCTCAAGCATTTGATTTTTGAATCCATTTCATTTTCAACCATTTCCTTGTAGATCTTAAAGTTTTCAAAAGCTTCTAACTTATTCTTGAGAAATAAAATTGCAGTGATTCTTGTATAATCATCAATTAATAACATAAAGTATTTCTAACCTTTTAAACCCTTTGTTGTAGTTGGTCCAACTAGATCCGTGTGCACAATTTCCAGTGGTCTTGTCATTGAATATTCCTTTGATTTGAACCTAGTCTTTATTTGCTTTCCTTGTTGACAATACTTGCAAAAAGTGTTGGTTGGTTTCGTGATCTTGGGAATTTCTCTAACTGCTTCTCTTTTGCTAACTTTGACAAGGTTATCAAAATGTATGTGACCCATTATTCTATTTTATATCCAAGTTTCATCTTCCTTTCCTAGACAACACTTTCCATTTCCAATTTCACTTAACACATATATGTTGCTTGAAGTTCTTGCAGCTGTAACAATCAATTTTCCTAAACCTTCTTTTTTTATCTCACACTTTTGTGAATTGAAAGTGACTTTATGACCTTGGTCACACATTTGACTCACACTTAGAAGATTATGTTTCATATATTCTACTAGTAGAACATTTTCTACCTTTGTATTCTTGTTCCCAATTCTGACTGTGCCTTTTCTAATGATTTTGGTTGAAACATCATTTCCGAAGGAGACTGGTCCATCTCTTTCCTTTCTTAATGTAAGAAACCTGTCTCTATCAGCTGTCATGTGTTTTGAAAAACCACTCTCAACATACCAACCACATTTATTCTTCTTATCTTGTAGAACAAGTGTGCATTCTTCATTTCTATACTGATTCTACTTTCTTATCCATTTCCTTTTTTGAGGTTTCTGTATGTGACTATTGTTGTTCTGTTGCGGTTCTCTAGGAGGGACAGTCATTCTGAAATCTTTGGCCATGTGTCCAAAGTTATTACATTTGTAGCATTCCACTTTAGTGCTCAAATATTGAAACCTGTTGTAACTTCTTCTCTGTGTTTCACTAGGCCTTCTTGGATAACCCTTTTGTGTATGAATTTCAAAGTTGTTTATGTTCATGTTGTTAGATATTCAATTCACAACTTTATGTCCAAAGTTATTACATGCATAACATAAACCAAAAAATATAGTTTGATACCTGGGAGTTGAATATCTTTTGAAAGGAGGTGCTCTTCTGAATCCTTCTTCTTCTTGAGGCCTATCTATCCGTTGTTGATTATGAAATCTAAATCTTCTCAGTGGAGGAGTGTCCCTATAATATTCCTTGCATATCTTCCTATCCCCTTTGATTGTTTCTGCATAGCTTTTTGGATATGCTTTTTTCTCTGTTTTTTTGGATATTTATCCATTTTCTGCCTGATTGTATCCAAGTCCGGACTTATAAAGATGATATTTTTTACTCTTGATAATGTCATCCAAAACTTTTGATCTATTCTTCATATTTTTCTTTTGAATATCCTTTCTTAATGTGACAATATATGCTTCCAAATTTCCAATGATCTTGTCCTTTTCTTCTAGTTTTTCTTCGAGTGCTTCTTCAATTATTTTATTTTATTCTATTTGAACCTTCAAATTTGTGATCATTTGTTCTAGTTCTTGAGTATCTTCTTTCTTGTCTAGTTTCTCTTGTAGTTTCTTGTTTTTATTCTTTTATTTTCTGATAACTTCTATGGAACACATCAATTCTTCATGGTAGTCAACTTCTTCCTCTTCAATTTCTTCTTCAACTTCTTCATATTATTCTGCGGCTTCTTCATATTATTCTTCAGAGTCTTCTTTTTCAGAGTCTTCTACTTCCATGAATAGAACTCTTCCTGTCTCATTGTCACTGACTTCGTCTTCATCTGATGATGAGGTGTCTTCTTTGGTGCATAAGCTTTTCTTGAAAACTTTCTTTGTAATTCTTTTTCCTTTATATGTTTGTTTGCCTTTTGAGTAACCTTCATCATTTCTCTTTTTCTTATGAGAACATTTGTTAGAAAAATGACCAATACTATCACAATTAAAACAAATTAAAGGATGCTTACCTCTATACCTACCATCGGTTCCCTTATTCAGTCTTTTGATCACGAAGTTGGCAACTTCTTCATCATCTTCCAAGACATCATTGTTGGTTCTATGTTCTTCTTGTTTCTTTTACATTTTCTTTGATCTTTTGGATGCTTTGAAAGCTGCTTCTTTTACATCTAGATTTTCTTGTTCAGTTCTCATTTCATATGCTGTGAAGATCCCATGCAGTTCGTCCATGCTTATTGAGTTTAGATCTGATATTTCTTCTAGTGTTGATATCTTAGGTTCAAATCTCATAGGAATATATCTTAGTACCATTTGAACAATTACAGATTCTTTGATTTATTCTCCCAATCCTATGATTTCATTCATTGTTTCATCGACTCGTAATAAGTAGGTTGCAATATTATCATCGTCCTTCATCTTTAGTTCTTCGGACTGACCTCTATAATTTTGAAGCTTTTCTGCTTTGACTTTTGAATCTCCTTCATAAATATTTAGAATCTTGTCCCAAATATCTTTAGCGGATTTAAAATGTGAAACATTGGTGAATAGAATTTCACTAAGACCATTCAGAAGTGAATTTGTGGATTTGGAATTATTCTGACCGAGTTTCACTGCTTTGTCATTTGTTGGTGGAATTGCTGGTGTTGTGTATCCATCTACAATTGATTGCCAAATTTCAAATCCCTGTGCATGTATATATGTCTTCATCCTTATGCTCCAAAAAACATACTTCTATCCATCAAACTATGGTATTCCATTTTTATACAAGTTGTTTCTCTCCATGATCTACCTTTCAGTGGTTAAACTGATTTCTGAAGGAACCTACTCTGAAACCAATTGTTGGATTAATGAGAGGGGGAGTGAATCAGTAATAGAGAAATTATAATCCTTTTTAAACCAAATAATCCAAGTGTTATATCAATATAGAATTATCATCCAATAATGAGAAATGAACAGATGAACAATCATACACATACACAGTACACCATTGTTTTACGTGGAAACCCAAAGTGGGAGAAAACCACATAATTATTTTTCTTATATGTCTTGAAGAATTACATTCATTGGAAGCACCAACTTCCTTTGTTTTCTATATGCAACTGGAAGGAGGCTCCAACCACATATTTTCTCAGGCTACAACCTGAGGGAATCTCCAACTCCCCAATTCTCTGGCTACAACCAAAAGGAGGCTACAACCCCCTATGTTCTCCGACTAAAACCAGAATGTGGCTACAACCACCTGTCCTTTCCCCGTCCAACCACCCTGACGTATAAGTAGAATTATGGAACCAGTGTCACACTATCACTATGATATATACTGTTGTAAACCTGTACCAATCAACCTACACCAAAAAACCTGTACAAATAACCTGAACTATGCATCAACCATGCATCAACCTGTACCTCAAACTGTAATCAACCTGTACCATAAACAAGTGCATCAACCATGCACCAACCTGTACCAACCAACCTCTAATAAACATGTACCATAAACAAGTGCATCAACCATGCACCAACCTGTACCCAACCTGTACCATGAACAAGTGCATCAACCATGCACCAAACCTGTACAAATAACATGTCACAACAACATGTCCAAAAAACCTATCAAAACAACCCCTCTCATCAATATTATCAACCAAATTATATCTAGTCACCAAGATCAATCACCAAGACAACTCTCAAATATGTTCATCAACCAAGAAAAACAAAACAACTCATAATCATCACCAAGATCAATATGCACTTCTAATAATATAGCAATACAAGTATGCTACATCATCCATAAACCATGTGTCAACAATACTACTAAAAAGTTCCTCCAAACATGTACCAAGTATTTACCAATCATGTATCAACTACTCATCAACTATGACTCATCAATAGGTACCAACATCATTAACTATACGCCTTATGTATGTGCCAACTCATCAAATACTCGTCTCAACCATGCACACAACATGTACCTTAACCAAAATCCCTCATCAATTTCTTCATCCAAATATGATTTGTAACTCTGTAATAGACCTGGTGTATAATATCACATACTTGTAAACCTTCCTTAACTTTAACAAAAAGAGACTAGCATTTTCATCAAACTTTTCTTTAGTCTCACATGACTAGTTTTGGATTAGTCAACAACACTAACTTGAAATAATCATAAATTTGTACCTGTAATGAATAAATATATGAAACTAATACACAATTTTATTCAGTGAGTTTTATGCAATTCCTCCAGGTTTCACTACTTGGAACCTCTCATAAAAGGAGTTGTAGAAAAAATGACATACCTTGTTGAATTCTGACTTATTCTAGAGATCAACCTTGTAGAGTGTGCCCCACACAGAATGTTTGTTGAATCGACCTGAAACTGTTACAAAGAATACTAAAAACTATACTCTAACCAACACATTTCTCTTACTGAATTTGGATCTATTATTAAGAATTTATTACGTGTTTACCTAAAACACTTGTTTTAGACTAGTTTCAGGACTAGCCACAAACCCTATATTCCACGGAGTGTAACTCCAAAAATACAATGAAACACAAGATGAATTTTTTAACACAGCTACTTGGATATGTTTCCTCAATGGAATATCAATTTCATCGTCTGAATCATTCTAGAAATTTTTTTATTGAAAAAATGGTGAGATGACCTATAAATAACATACCTTAGAAAGCATCATCAAAATAATTTATCCTTCCTTAAATTCCAACCTTATTTTCTTCATCTTCCCTCATAAATTCGGCTTAGATATCCTTTGGTTACCTCAGAAACCTATAGATATTCAATATTCTCAAGTGTGATCTAAAATGAGAGATCCTTGCCTCTTATTTATACTCTACAAATATCTTCCTTAAAAACATCTTCTAGGTCACTTTTCCCACTTTCCTTATTTTAGGGTTAACCCACTTCTAATTTCTCCATTAAATTTATTATTTAAATAATTAATTTGTATTCACTTTGAATTATAGTACAATAATCCCTTCACTTTATTATTTACCTTCTAAAATCTCTTAAACCACTTTGACTGCTTTGACCTTTTGGGGCTTCTAGATGACATATGAGGGTCCTCCAACTTCGTAAGCCCATAACTCACAAACCTTGAGGATTTATGTGACGTTCCTCATACCACCAGAAATTGAATGACATGTAATATCCATATATAATAGTATTACCTGAAAATATATCAAAACTCATACCATTATCCATCAAACAAACTTGGGTCCATTACCCAAACCTGGGTTCTCCAACTTCTCATGAGCATAATTCTCTAACCGTGAGGAGTTATGTGATGTTCCACATACCACCGGAAATTTCATGATAATTACTATCCATATAGGATAGTTTCACTAACAAATTCACTCACCTTCGTATTAGTATTCCACAAATAATCATGGGTTCTCTAACCATACTTCTAGGAAAACTCAATTTGCAAAGCGTCTTCTCGTGAGGGCTTTCACCATAAGGGGACCACTTTGGATTTCATCCATTTATACTTATTATCAACCATGACAAGACAATAATGAGTCATATTTACATCAAACAAACTTGGATCCATTACCCAAACCTTTGTGCTATCGGGCTTTCTTCAAGGGTTGACATCAATGACAACCAACCTTAATCAACATTATCACCCTTACCCCCTTCCCTCATAGTGAATATTGGTTTTTTTTTTGTGGTTTCTTTATATTCTATTTTCATATAAGATATTTGGTTGAAACCCTCCTTTTCTACCTAAGGAATGTGCCTTTAACTTCTCCAGTTATTTTTAGGGACAACAAAAATATTGACCCTATTTTATGCACTTGTTCAACATAGAAATCAACCAAAATTTTTTATGTTCATATAGTGCACTTTCTAGGGGGTTTTCCACACTCATTCAATGTAGAAACTTCCCCTTGTTTTTTCAATGCCAATGTAGAAATTGGAGTACCTTTTTTCACTATTCCCATAATTCAATTCTTTTGAAATTTATAGTTTTGTTTAGGTTCTGAACAATTCTCTTATAGTTTACATTCATCCCTTTAGGTTACAGGTATTGTATTGTAATGCATTCTTTAAGAAATAATGATGTTTGAGAAAAGGACCCTGAGGGATATTAGTAACCACCACTTTTAGGTTTTCTTTTGGTTTCTTTGCATCTTTATTTTTCAATACATTTAAGAAAAAACCCTAGATTACATGGATATCTCTTAGGTCATCTCCATTCACAAAAGCTTTGGACAATGAAAAATCCTCCTTTGTTGCATTAGTACTTGTCCCGTGGTTTGTATTTGTTTATGGAGTATTAGTATTTTCTTTTTTATCTTGCTAGTTACATCTTTTATAGCATTCAACCCCCCTTTTGTTTTTGTTATAATAGGCATTTTATTTCACATTGGAAAGTCTTTCAAGTTGGAGAAAATAATCTCCCTTGCTTCTTACTACTTATCTTGTTTCTTTTCACTTTTGAATTTGAAAGTTCATGCTTATTTAACCCTAGTTCTTATCTAGGTTGAAGTAGGAGACTTTGTTTGTAGATATGAATTGTTTCTTCTTTCTCCTTTGAAAGTTTATTAAGACAAAGAAAATGTTTTATTTACTCGAGTATTTGTCTTATTTTTTATCTTGCTTTTCAATTTCAAATTTTATTCCTTGAAAACACTTCCTTTTCAAAGAATTTTGTTTTGAAGCTGATCACACCACTTATGCATCCACTTCACATATTAATCATATGGTTGTTTCATGAACCCAAGGTCCATTTTAAAATAAATCACTTAACTTAACACACTAAATCTACACTTGGGGCCAAAATAAACTTGTAGTTAAGTTAAGATTGTGGGGATATGCATCCAAATAATTCACCACAACCATTTCACATTTGAAACATATTCATTGTCTTTTAGGGAACTTGAAATAGATACGATAAAGAAATTTTTAGTAACATACATGCTATTTAGAGTGGATAATGCCAAGGATGGGTCTTCGAGTTTGATTGATATATCTATCTTTTTCAATGTTGAAAATCCCATAACTATTTGATTTCGTCTTGAAGGAGAGGTAACATATTGCATATATCATTGAAGAGGTATATTAGGGGTCATTATACAAGGTTTCTTACCTAGTTGTCTCTCACATGAGGGAGGGATCTTGGGACATATTTATAAAAGTGCTATAACATCATTTTCCACCTCATATGCATTGATTCCTTGTTGGCTCGAATCAAATACCATTTCCCTAATTGGATATAAAAATCCCCTTAAGTTCCTCTTGAAATTAATTTAAAAACCCCATATTTTAAGTCATACACTCCCTATACACTATAATCACATGTATGTATGCTAGTTTCCTTTCAGTAGGATGCATATACAACTTTGTGGCACAAAAAAATATAATTCTCGAAAAATGTGACGTTTTGTGCAGATTCTACATGTTTTTTTCGATTATTATCTGTTATGGCCCATTCCTAACTATTCCAACTAATTACCGGGAGTATTAAATGAATCTAAGAGGTGGAGGAGAGAAAATGCATCCCATATAGAACCATAATGATGGAAATTTACCAATTATGCAATCCTGTATACATGAGTCTTTCAGATTCCTTCTTCAAATATAGAAATTCCTATTTATAGTCATCCTTGTTTTTCTATCTAGTTAGTGAGAGGATCCTTCTCTCTCTTGGACCTATTTTGAGCAAGAAAATCTAGGAGGATTGAGATAATATTCTAAAGGTCCATAGGAAGTCATTTCTGGAGAAGTGATTACAACAAATTCAAGTGAATTCTAGACTTGTAACTTAGTGTTTATATCTATAATAGAACTCTCTTTCCCATCCCCATTGTTGGGTTCTCATTTTTAACTCTTTTTGTCACTTTAATTCATAAATTCCCTTATAAACCTATGCCTTTGTACTATCTCATACCCTATTATTACCTTCTTTTTCCATAAGTGTTCCACTATCTATAGATATGCATACCAGGGAGATATCCAAGGTAAAAAAAAATATTTTGCATATTTTCACCTTTTATTTGTAATTTAGCTTGAAATTCATTTACATAACAAGTCACTAAAAGAATCACAGATTCTATAGAGACTACTTATTTATGTAGTAGATCCGTATCTTTTCAAGGTTACACACATTCAAGGAACAAACCATGACTTGAAGGTGGTTCCAAATCTCCAAGGGATGGTTTCATACCTGTCAGCCGAGATCGAGAGTCAACAAAGCTAGTATGGAAGAAAATTCAAACTTAAGTCAACAAAGAGCATTGTGGCAGAGTATATGAAATATAATGGTGTCAAATCCATCCTCTATTGAGTAAAAAATATATAAGAGAATTTCATGCATTCCTATCATGAAATTCTCTATACATGTGTTATCCAATAGTTCATTAGGCTATGATTGGGTTAGATTGAATCTATAGATTCCACATTCTTTTTTATTTATTTATTCTATTATAGAATTTGTAGGGTATGGATCCAGGGAAACGATTGTAATGCTAGATAAACAATATCTTGAAGCCTACGAGACATGTTACCATGTTATTATCTTGATGATGATGTAATGTAATTTTGAGCATAAATACAAATATTGTTGATTGATAAATACATATGGTGGATTCACTTCATAAGATTACGTACCAAGTTGATGATTTAATGTATCATATTTTAATCAATTAAACCAACTGAAATTTTTTATGTTGTTTCCAGGGAAGTGAAAAAAGGAATTATTTTTTCTTTGCAGTATCATTTTAGATTCATATAGGAATGAATGCATGGGGAGAGACATGGTAGGATGCAAAGAAAAAATTACTATAAAATACTTTATGGTATAAAATCTTGACATATTCAATATAAGTATATCTGTGAATCTCTCTTCACCAATTTAAATAATGATAAGTAGAATGCATGAATAGTCGTAGATATCATAGAGGTATATTTACTAGCGAAATAGGTAGAAATTCTCAAAACACTAGTTAACCCACCATTCCATCAACTTCAATGCATGGTGTGACAAGATCCACTACATCCACTAATCCATTTGCAAGTAGAATTACAAGAGGAGGACGATTAGGTAGGATTATGGATTCACAACTAAAAGGAAAAGAAAAGGTAGGAGAAGGAAGTTCCAAAGGAAGAGTTCCAAAAACATCACAAGAAGTTGTCATACTCTCATCCCATCCTCAAGAAGAAGAATCGATTAGTGGTCAACCAAAATTCTCACTTTCAGAAAACCTTATGGATGAACCATAATTTTTTTGTTTCACTAGAGGAATCTATACATTTCAGGTAAGAAAACATGTCCAAAATATTTGGTGATAGAGAAGAGGAAAGAGGACCTAGATGTGGAGAGGAAGAAAGACAGGAAAGACAAGAAACACTAGAAGGTACAAGAACATAAACTGTTGAAAATGAATTTGGTTTCCCAATTTTGGAACCAATAGAAATAGTCCAAATTAAGAACATACCACCATAAACATTACCCAATTTTCATGGAATGGTAACTGAGGACCCATAAAATATTTGTTTTGAATTTGATGTATTATGTCGTAGTTATGATTACTCTTTTGATGCTAGAAAACTTAACTTGTTTCCATCCACTCTTAAAGATGGAGCTTTGCATTTGTTTATTAGTTTGGGAACTAACACTATCAAAACATGGGATGAAATGAAAAAAAATGTTTCTTTCAAAGTATCATGACTTTTGTACAAACTGAGGTTTGAGGGAAGAAATCTTTAAAATGACACAAAAAGAGGATGAAAGACTTGAAGATTATTTGGAAGGACTTCATTATATTTTTAAAAGGGATAGGAAAAATCATCTAGATTCATATACTCTTAAAGTTAGTTTTCTCCATGGAATCAGAGATGAATGGATGTATGTATTAAATCACATGGGTAAAGGAAATATTTTTCACTTAGATTATGAACAAATTTGTGATCTATGCACACATATCTCTCGAGGAAAGTATAAATATGGTCAGGGACATATAAATACTATCTCTAGAGTCAACAAATTAGCAACCATAGGGGAATGTAGAGATCAAGTTGGAAATATATTAGAAAATTTTGAAACTGATATTCTTAATACTCTTGGTTCTGAATTAGATACATTGAAAAGTAAGAAAAATAAATAGGAGAACACACTACCAAATTTCCTATAATATAAGGTATGATAAATCAATATAAGGTATGCTAAATCAAAGAGAACACACTACCAAATTCCCTATAAGATAAGAGAAATAAAACATTTCTCTTGTAGCAGAGAGAAAGGAAGTAAGGATAGTATGGAGACAGGAGATGACACTGTCAATGAACAAATGAGAGATAATTACCCACAATTAATCTGTAATGGAATTCTAGAGGTGCAAGTATCAGAAACAACCAAGTACCCTCCTAAGGAGCCAAAATTGTGTGTTTCACGTCTGCCTCAGGTAATGACAGTACCACCACTGCAGTC
The DNA here is from genome assembly GCA_009831015.1 of Picea engelmannii. Classification (NCBI taxonomy): domain Eukaryota; kingdom Viridiplantae; phylum Streptophyta; class Pinopsida; order Pinales; family Pinaceae; genus Picea; species Picea engelmannii. The sequence goes on along the minus strand of ML832327.1, from coordinate 12,235 downwards.
ACCTGGGCAGGTAAGATAAGAAAAATCTCTTAGACCTAAAGCAACTCAGATAGTAGTTTCACCCCAAGGACTTTCCACTACTAATATTTCCCCCTTGACTTGCATAACCCCACCGAGAGAGAGTGTTGGGGACCGGTTCAATCACTCTTCTCAATTTTTCCTACCACTTGAATCCTATGATAGAGGATCTTTCCCAAAAAATACGTCATTTTAATAATGTATTTTCCCTCATTAGTGTTCCTAGTTTGTTTTAGTACCCTTGGATAATTTACTCTCCACCCTACAACCAATGCCCTGCAACCTAGACTTGTGACCGTTTTCTAATAAATAAAAATTCTATTTGATTTTAGATTAGGTACCTTGTTCGTTTTATGGTTTTTTTTACTGAAAAGGGGTAAATGGAAGTGAAACTTATGATGTGATTAATCTGACTCCAAGAAGACTTCAAAAGAGAAAAAATGAATGGAATGTAATATTTAATTTCGATGAAGCCTATCTACAAAAAGGAGAAAGAGGTTTCATGCAAAGAATCAAGTGTAAAATTCAATGAAAAAAACATGAACTTCTCTTTGAATGCAAAAGGTGTTTGGTATATGAGTCAAATATACTTTAGAATACACGATGCTCCACCCACTAACTAGAATGAAATTAGTTTTTGGTTTTCTGATTCTTTCAAATGAACCTATTTTTTTTTAATCCAACTTATTTTATTTTCTTTCTTTCAAATGAAATGAAAAATACTAAATGGGTAAAATCATGAAGATGGGTAACACTTTTGTGAGAATCGGGTCTCCAAAATTCCTAGAAGAATTTCTTCGGCTGAAAAAATGTCTCTAGGAATTTTTTCAGCTAAAACATTTTTCGGGCAAAAATTTGCATGTCAAATTGAACGATGCCCTCGAAATTCGTGTATAATATTTTTCGGGTGATTTTTTTTCCCGCGGTAAGAATATTTCAGACGAAATAATTTTTGACCAAAAAGGTTTGTTTTTAAGGGATTCCATTAAAAACTAGGTTTTCAACCGAAAGAATATTTCGGTCGAAAACCTAAAAATGGGAATGTTTGCAGGAAACTACAAATTCTCTCCATCTTACTTGATATTTGGAGGTAACAGACTCCTACAAATACTCATAATTTAGTTGCATAATTGATACCAACATTTTCAAAATTGAATTTACTTTCATTGGATATAATTTGTTTTCATTTTCATTGTTTTTATCTAATTTTATTTAATTTTATAAAAAAAACGTTGCATAATATTTTTAGGTGATATTATCATTCAGTGAAATGAAAAATACATATCTCTAAAAATACATAGTGGAAAATTATGGAAAATTTATATCTAGAATCCTTAAAATGTTCTCCTCAAAAGTGTATTTTTAGAGTTTACTTTTAAGTAAAAATTATGATAGATAAATGGTGGGGGAAAACATGTGTTTAAAATCTATAACTTTTTCATATTGATCAACTTCAAAAAATTCTAGAAATTATAATATTCATCTGTTAGATTCAAAACTATAGTAATCACAAAATAGAGTCTCTGTAGATTGTTGCAGTGTATTTCATTTGTAAAAAACAAAAGTTTAATAATGGATACATTGTTGGGGGTAAAATAACCCATTATCTTTCCCTTCATTTTTAAGGAACATACTGCCAAACAATTTCCAAATTGACATATCAATCTCAATACAAAAAAATTGAAAAATAGTCAGCAGAAAGATGACAAAATTCTTCACAAGTTTTGTTTTTACAGTAAAGTAAAATTTTAAATAAAAAAATACTTTTGTTTACCAGGAGTTGAAGAACCTGTTAAAATAAAAAAAAAATCTCATAAATCAAGCAAAATTGTTACCCATGTTCATGATTTTACCCAAATTCAAATGCAAAGGATCGCACAACAAAAGAATGCAAACAAAAAAATCCAATCAGGTAGGTCGACAAGCACCACAATAACTCAATAATCACTTCCATAACATATCTAAGAGAGATCTAGAGGGGTGGAGGAAAGGAAAAACACAAATATAGGCCTTATTTGAAGGTTTTCCCTTCAAAAGGTGGCTTTTAGAGCCTTGTCGCACCCTGTTAATGACCACAAGGAGACCAAAAAGCTCTGGTCACTCCTTGTAGAGGGATAGAGGGTGACCATAAGATATTGGTAGCTCCCTGTAGTACAATTATTAGGTTGATTTCCCCCTACAATGGAGAAAATGGTGACCAAAAGGGGTTCATCGCTCCCTACAATGGAGCAACTTGTGACCACAAGGTTTTGGTCACCCTGTGGGCATGGATAACCCACAACCGCACTCATGCAAGTGAAAAATCTAATATATATAAATTGTATCTATCATACATGACATTGGAAACTTTCAAGTAGCCATGGAAAAGACTTACTAATAGATCAAGAGAAAAGAGTGGGGCTTACAAAAAGCAAAGATCTGAAAATGAATTCAAAAGTTGAGGAAGAAACTAAATAAACAGTAATATCTTCCCCAACATAGTCGACAATCTGTTGTATGGTAAATGAAACTTACCGGAGTTACCTCCCTTAGGCTCTTCCTATACCTAATATATAATAGATATGCAAGCAACATATTTCCCTAGATCTAGATTATACACGAAAAGAATATACGAGTTGGTGGAATGAAAGGTTTACCCAGAGATATGAAGGTTGTCCTTGCATGCTCTTTACCTATTAGATTCCTCAAATATTCCCTTTTCTCTTACCAACATGTATTTCAACACATAGACACACAAAGAAACCTTTCACAAGATCACATGAATCATGTATATATGGATAATAGACCTAGTGACATAACATAACAATATTAATTCCCCACAAATATTATAATAATTATATACAATCAAGTAAGGAGGAAAATATTGTACATATTCTATTAATGGATAAATGGTTTACAAGTTACAATCAAGGAAGTTTATGCAGTCCTTTCCCAAGTTCCTTTCCCAAGATCTGTAATCAAACTTTCAGTATAAGTTTACTTTATCCTTTCTCCCCCCTTTTTTTCCCATGAGATACACTCATTATTTATAGGATAGTATAGATAAGATCAAAGGGTAGTTTTGATAAGATATCCATGCCCAATATGAAAATATTCTCGAGGTCAAACCATAAATAATACTGGGTTTAATCACATCTCAAAAAACCAATCCTAAATAGGGAGTAACAAACCTGGTCACGCTTTGCAGAAGGAGAAGGAGTGGCCAACACTTTTTGGTCACGAGCTATAAAAGGGAAACCAACGACCAGAAAAAAATGTGTTGTAAACTTAGGGGAAAAGTGGTATAATTCAGTATTTCATATTTCTTACCCCTAGATGTTTCCCATCAAGTGATCAGGTGGAAAATAATTGTATAAAACCTACTCAACCACAAAAACCACAAATTTCACAACCTAAAAATTTACAATTACCATCAATCCAACCTCCTCCAATACCTACTCGGCCACCTCCACAACTCATTTCAAACCCCAACAATAAAGTAGCTCAACCCACTTTCAATGTCGAGTTACACAATTTTCCAACCTATATGATTACTCCACTTGATTTAAATGATATTCATATTATATCAAGAAAACTAATTCATCACAATTCTCCTAATATTATTGAATAAGCTATAGAGGAGGAAACTCATAATAAATCAAACAATAATAATAGTTATAATGCAATAAAATAAAAGTCTTCCTCTACAATAAATCAACCACAACTATCTAAATCTCCTTGTTTCCCAAAATGTTTAACTTTAAATAAGAAAATAAGACAACTTGAATATGATTCATTGTACAAACTAAAGAATGTTTGTATGAAAATTCATTTACTACAAGAAATAAAATATATACCAATATATGCTAAAACAGTTAGGGAGTTATGCATACAAAAACTAAATAAAATATATACCAATATATGCTAAAACAGTTAGGGAGTTATGCATACAAAAACTAGAAAGAAAGAAAAAAGATCCACAAATTGTTCAAGTTATTGGTAAACTAGCAGATCAAATGTTGGGTAAACATTTTATGCAAAAATATGTTGATATTGATAGTCCCATTGTTAACATTCATATCAATAATGTTGCAATTGAAAACGCTTTAATATATTTAGGATATGCAATAAATTTCATGACAAAAGGAATTATGGATGAATTACAATTGCCTAATCTTGGTCATACACCTACAATCTTACAATTAGTAGATAGATCAACAATAAAAACTGAAGCTGTGTTAGAGGATATCATATTCTATTTATATTGTTGGAAGTAACCTGTGAATTTCATGGTTTTACAACCTAAATCTAACTTGGGTGGTCATCGATTAATCTTGGGAAGGTCATGGATAGCTACAACTGATGCCTTTATTAGTTATAGATCAAGAGACATGACAACTGCACATGTATATTTAGTTAAGAAATTCAATATATATCCACTTGAAAAATATTTAACGAAATTAGAATATGCACAATGCCTTTAAGATACAAATATTGATGAAGAAATAGTACAATCCATTTTAACTATTGACCAAGTTATGAATTTAAAAGAGGATACTGAAGAAAATCAAAGCATTGATTTTATTAATAATTCTAATTTTATTCAATATCTTGGGGGCATCATACTTTTGATCATATCTTGGACATAAAATTTCAGGAAAATTGTACTAAAGAAACTTTATCAACACTTTTTGGTTATATTTATTTTGTTCATCCAATATATGAATCATGTAGCACTTATGTTGAAATTCAACAAAGAAAAACCTTAAATATAAAATATAAACTTATGGTGCATTTTCATGGGAGTATATAATTGATATGCATGGAATTCATCCTAATACATATATTCATCACATTTATATTCAGGAAATTCTAGGCCATTCAGACAACCCCAAAGATATATGAATCCAATTTTGAAGGAAATTGTAAAAGAAGAATTGCAAAAGTTACTAAATGTGAATTTCATATATCCTATTTCTTACAGTCAATGGGTTTCACCTTTAGTAATTGTTCCTAAAAATAATGGTAAGTGGCATGTTTTCATAGATTATCGAGAATTAAATAAATCTACCTTAAAAGACATTTTCCTCTTCCATTTATAGACCAATTTTTAGACACTTTAGTAGGAAAAAAATATTTTTATTTTCCTGATGGGTTTAATAGTTATAATCAAATTCAAATCACTCTAGAAGATCAGGATAAAACCACATTGACATGCCCATGGGGGACGTACGCTTACAGAGTACTACCTTTTGGGTTGTGTAATTCTCCTACTACTTTTGAACATGCTATTTTAGGTATCTTTTCTAACTTGATCCATGATTATGTAGAAGTATGTATGGATGATTTTACTATTTATGGAAATAATTTTGAGGAAGAATTGGAAAATATTGAATTTTTTTTTATCATATATCAAGAAAATAATATTTCCTTAAGTAATGTAATATTCCATATGTTTCTTACTGAAGGAATTGTTTTGGGTCATTGTATATCATCTGTAGGAATCATTATTGATCTCGCAAAGGTAGAAGTCATTTCTAAACTTCTAGTACCAAAGACCCAAAAGAATGTAAGGGTTTTCCTAGAACATGGAGGCTACTATAGGAAATTTATTGAAATTTTTTCAAAAATAACATCTCCATTATTTAAACTTCTCACTAAAGATAGTGAATTCTTTTGAAATATTCCTTGTCAAACTATTTTTGAAACATTGAAAAAACATATTTTTGTAGCATCAATTTTAAGAGGGCCAAATTGGTCTCTCCCTTTTCAGATATCCATTGATGCTTTAGATCCAACTTTAGGAATAGTGTTAGGAAAAAAACAAAATCATATTTCCTATGCCATTTATTTTGTTAGTAAAAATATAACACCTCTTGAATTTAACTACACAATTGTGGAAAACAAATTTCTTGTAGTTTTGCATGTCATCAATAAATTTAGGCACTGGGTAAAATCATGAATCTGGGTAACACTTTCGTGAGAACTGGGTCATGGAATTTGCCAATAGCCAATTTTCCTCACAACTAATTACTTTTTCGGTCGAACATATATGACACACACTTTAGGCCAAAATAGTTTTTTGGCCAAAAACATTAATCTAATGGTGCCCTAGAAACTCATGTACCAAATATGTGTGTCAGAGATTTTTGTCTGGAAACACAAGTTTCAACTAAAATAAGTTTCCAATCGAAATAATGTTTTATCATAAATATTGTTTCGACCGAAAAAAATATTTTGGATAAAAGAGGGTTTATATATATTGACTACATTGGCCAAAACTCAGTTTGGCTCTTGTCACTATCTTTTATAACTTATGAAATTGACTAAGACCCAGGCTCACATTATTTCTCTCCTCTTTGTGGTTCTAATTTGATAACTTCTTCTTTCCCTCACTGCTATTGTGATTATTCTCCCTATTATTCTCCATCCATAAATCCCGAGCCTGAAAATATGAGCCTGGCTAGTGCCATTTCTAAATTCATTCAGGCGAGTCATTCATAGATTATTTTTTCAACATAACCATTCAAACCATGAATTTATCTTTTGGTCTCCCTCCTTCCAACCAACAAAGGAACCAACAATACCCAAGTGATAATTTCGTGTATGTTTACAATATTCAATAGAATTCATGAAGTTGATCTCGATGTGAATTCAATTTTTAAAAGCAATGAAAATGTTAAGATAGTGTCTAATGTGTATTCAACATATATTATTAATATGAATATGAAGAATGAAAAATACAACTACAGGCCCACACTCTATAGGACCGTTTTATAGATGGGATGATTATTGGGGTTGGAGTGAGAGTGATTATAATTAGAGTCTTCATTACACTATATTTGTTTCACATTTATAGAAGAAAACAAGGAATCCATGGAAACTAAAACTATTTTATCTGAAAACATGTGGAATTTTGTCAAATAAAACCACTTTGAATTTTTTTATAGGTGCAAGTGCATTCAAACTCTTCATTGCCAAAGTAGCATACTTTGTAATGAGCCCAAATATCTATTTCTATTCTTCTAGCTTGTTAACACACTTTGTTTAGAATTTACATCACTTCTAAGAGCAAGGATGGTCATTGAAATTATATAACATCAATACCTAGATCATGAGAAAGATGCTCAAGAACTGTTGCTATGGGTTCTTTGGCTAATGTTGTTAGAGAAACTAGGATTGAAACTCCTTCTCTTTCCTTTGGTATTACCCAGGATTGATCTGCCTTACCTTTATTCCTTTCTAGGGGAAAACATATGAGTGATAACTAGACCCTTTTGTAGCACCTTTGGCTTCTCTTTGATAACTAAGTCTATTCTTTGTCTTTATTTAGTTCTTTCATTATTAGGTAATTTCTTACACATTATTCCTTGACAAGGTTAGTGACCATTCTATTGTCTACATTTATTAACTGCAATCTTATTTTTTGTATGGTTTTTTTTTTTGTAATTCATTTGCAAGAAACTATAGTGTTATAATCATAGCTTGAAATACTTGGTTTTATCTTCTTAGCATTAATTCTCTTCTCCCTTAGTCTTCCACTTTGGTCTACTTGTTTCCTTGATGCTCTACCTTCATCATTTTAGGAATGATGATGGATGCCATATGGCCCACCACACCCACCTTCTTGTCACTATGTTTAGATTCCATGCATTTCATTCAAACAACAAAATATTGCAATACCCACTACGTGTAAATATACTATATTTTGACTTGGAAGTGGATCATGGTTTATGAGTGGCCATCCTGTACAACTTTGGCCCCTCTGCAAAATTCATAGATTCATTATGTTGATTTTTACTAATATCCTACATAAATTGCATGATATTTATTTATGTTTATATGTACACTTATTTTGGTAATCTTGATAAAATAAAGAGGCTATGGTTATGCTTATATAATTAATGGTTTTGGATTTATTGTCTTCCAACCTTACAATTGGTGGGATATCGAACCCAGTTCATGGTAAATAAATTAAAGTGACATGGTTCTATCAAGTTAATACACCATAACCCAAACAACCCCTTTTGTCACTATGTTTAGATCCCACATATTCCCTTCATGCAACACAAGCCTGCAATCTTCATTTTGTGTTAATATATTAGATTTTTTCTTGGTGGTGGCTCATGGTTTGTGCCAACCTATATAACTCCACCCACTTCATAAAATTTAGATATTACTTATGTTTATTGTTTAATGATATTCTACATACATTCCACAATCTGTGTTTATGTAATATGTACACTTACTTTGATATTCTTGATATAATAAATAGGCTATGGATATCCTTATATAATTAATGGTTTTGGATTTATTATATTTATCATTGAAAGTAGTTGGTTATCCAACTTCCTTATTGGTAAATAAATTAAAGATACATGATTTTTTTAAGTCACTAGACCATAACCAAGCCAAGCTATGTGAGGAGGGAGGTAATTTACTGTGCACACTATGCATGAATGCACGATGAAATATTTTTGTTTTCTTTGTCTACTTGGAGAATCTAATTAGGAAAATAATCTAAGATTCACCATGTTAAAATATATCCCTTTCAAGGTGCCAATAAAGGGCCTATGATGTACATGTGTTGAACCTACACAAAATAGATCTAGGTGGGAATTGACATACATAGTTGCAAGGAAAATAGAAGAAAAGAGAAGCAGAAGATAAAGAATGGAAGAATTATCATTAACCAAATGAATGAATGATAATTTACACATGATATACTCTTTATAACTCAACTAATGCACACTGGAGGAGAATCCAATGCACCATAGTGGTGTTCTAGAGTGATATGGACACACACCAAAAGTTATCAGAGTAAAATTCCACCTAGTCTAGTCTCTCGATCAATTATGGGAGTGAACTACCACCTAGTCTGAGTTAACTAGTTTATCAGTCTTCAATTGACTGACTAAAATAGAGTGAAGTGAGGAGGAGATTAGGGAATCATGAGTAATTCTTTGGTCTGGTGATGATCCCAAGGAAAATGCGCATTAGGTGGTGATGATCCCAATGCTACATGGTGATAATCCCAATGTGGCATCTAGACTCCACTCAATTGATCAAACAAAAGTGTGAACTGAAGATAATATTCTCTTAGAGGAATATTCTCCATAAAATATAGGATACTAAATAATTACTAACAAACATAGTGAAAACATTAGGAAAAATAAATTCTAGGTGTCTGTGAAGTATCTCCAACACCCCCTAGAACATCACTATGGTGAAGATAAAGAAGGGGTCCCAGCAACGAGGCATTGTTAGGTACCCAAATACAAAAGAAACACTGAAATAAATGAGGAAAGAGGGAAAAACTGATGGGAAAACCCTTCACCAAAGTACAATGTATGTAAAAATAAGAACTGACAGTTGTTAGGTAACTTTGTCCTTCACTCCAAGACAACTGCACAGAGAATGAAACTTCTGCTCAGTGAAGTTCTTGGTAAAGATGTATGTAGTCTGTTCTGCTGAAGGATAGAACTGAAAGTCGATGATCCCCTCATGTAATAAGTCCCATATGTAGTACATTTGGATATCGATGTGATTCATCGATTGCCTCTGAACTAGATCTCTACATAACTTCAAAGTGATCTAGTTGTCACACTAGATGACGATCAACCGATGAAATTGAATCCCCAACTCACTGATAAATTGGTGTATCCACATAGCCTGAATGGTTATGCTAAATACCCCTCTGTACTCTTCCTCAACTGAAGATAGAGAAACAACATCCTTCTTCTTTCTCGACCAACAAATAGGCCTAGAACCAAGACTGAGTGAGTAACCAGATGCGGACTTGCGATCAATTCTATCTCCATCCTAGTCAAAATCAGTTAACCTGATGATGTCCAATGTAGAGTCTATTGCATAATTAATCCCAAAGGTTATGGTGCCATGTACGTATTGAAGTATATGCTTTACAGCCTTCAACTATAGCTCATGTGGCTCTTGCATGAACCTAGAGACTGCTCCCACTACATAGGAGAGGTTTGTTCTAGAGTGTGTGAGATACAATAAGCTCCCCACTAGTTGTTTGTATAGTGTGTTGTCAACTAGTGTAGTGTCCATGCCATCCTCAAGTTTGACTCCTAATAGGAAAGGAGTTGGGGAATACTTGTATCATTTCATGTGAAATATCTCAAGGATATATCGTGCATACTTAGCCTAAGACAATTTTATGCCTGATGCATCCTGACTAATATCGATTATAAGGAATAAATGTAGTAGAACCATGTCTGTCATCAAGAACCTTTCATGCAAAATCCTCTTGATTGCAGTAATTGATGAAGTCAAGAAACCAGTCATCAACAAATCATCAACATACAGAACTAGGATTAGAAGTGAATTAGCCATCCTAAGCATGTAAACATTCAAGTCTGAATTACAACATACAAATTTATATGACAACAGGTGGGAGTCCATATTGGCATACCATTCCCTCATAGCCTACTTGAGACAATAAATAGACTTCTTCAATCGACAAACTAGCCTTGCTTTGAAAACTAGCCTAGATTTGTATATGTTAATCTGTTCATCTACTGTGCTCTTGGTCTTGTAGACCCATATGAAACTAACAATTTTCCTTCCATGAGGAAGGGGAAATAGATCCCAAGTCTGGTTCTCGAGGAGGTAGTTGTACTCCTTCTGCATGGTGGATTCCCAAAAGGGATTTCTAACAGCCTCGCCATAACATTGTGAATGTGAAGATTGAACCAAGAAAATAATCCTAGGTGGAAATGGTTTAGTGGAAGTGAGTGTAAGAGTAGTCTTCTTGAAATCATATCGATTCCTCCTAGTATTAGTTGGATCCCCAACAAGATACCCTACATCCTAAAGAGTAGACTAGGACCACTTGGGCCTCTACTCTGGATCTGCATCTACATATGGATGCACTAATTCTACATCTGACTGTACTGATTCTGTATCTGGATCATCTAAATTCTCTGAATCACAACTATCATCTAAAGAAGATTCAACATGTGCATGCTCATCATCTCTGATAGGTGGAAGGAAAAAAATGTTTTCATGTGGATATTGAGGTACATGCTATACACTCTCCTTTAATTGGACACTACACTCAATGATGAGTTGGTCCAAGGAAATAACAATGAGTCTGTATCCCTTCACACCGTCGGGGTATCCAAAAAATATATGCTATGTTCTCTGTGGATCAAGTGCCTTCCTCTTCTCAAAGGGAATCTTGGCCCATGCACGTGAACCGAAAATAAAAAAGTGGCTCACTTCCGGTTTGAGGCCACTCCAAGCCTCGTAGGGGGTCTTATCCTTGAATGATCTATGGGGAGATATGTTTTAGATGAAGGTTTCAAAATTAAGTTCTTTAGCCCATAATCTTTCTGGAAGTGACTTTGCATGTAGCATGCAATATGCCATCTCTTTTAGAGTTCTATTTTTCCGCTCAACACTTTCGTTTTGTTGCGCAGTATAGGAAATCATGTGTTGCAACCGAATCCCTGCCTCATGAAAAAAATTTTGTATCTCATGGTTGACATACTCTCCCCCGTTATCTATTCAAAGGACTTTGATTTTCTTTCCTGAATGTTTCTCAACAAGGGCATTCAAATGTTTGAGGTGTTAAAAGACCTATGATTTTTTCCTGAGAAAGAAAATCCATGTGAAGCATGAGAAATCATCAAAAAAAATGAGGATGTACCTTTCTTTACTGATTGATGGATGCGAAAAGGTCCCATGAGTTCACTATGGATCAGATATAAAGGAGAGGAATCCTTTTGAGTCTTTCCTTTCTCAAATTTCTCTTGAGGGTGTTTTCCAGGAACACATCCCTCACAAATTCCTTTGGAGAAGTGGATGTCAGGTAGACCATCAACCATTACCTTCTTTCTAAGTTGTTGCATCTATCTGAAATTTAAATTCCCAAACCTTTTGTACCATATCCTACTGCTTTCATTAGCATGGGTAAGCAATAATGCAGAATCTGGTTCAATAAATTCAGAAAATGTGCAGAGTCTAGATTGATGATTTACCTCACTGATAGAAACCTTGAAATTGGTTTGCATGTCATAGATATCCACTAATTTATGTGTGAATATGAATCTATTTCAAGTGCCAGAGTATTTCATTTAATACACGGAGATAATATTGACATAAAGTTTGGGAATGTCAAGCACATTCTCGAAGATTTCGTTTGTGAGTTCAATTATTCCTTTGTCGGTGACCTCGACTAGATAATTGTCCCCCATCTGAATAGGAGGAACTT
>ML832326.1:85905-97226 GCA_009831015.1 Picea engelmannii | reverse complement strand
CAGGAATTTGGTTGATGCATTGCCATCTCGATAGTCATTCGATTGTGGGTCTGACAATGGCATTTCTCGTGGAGGATGGACCGGGCAAATCCAACACTCTGCCTCCTCCTCCTCTCGACCTTCCTAAATGCTAGATTGCACAGATCGATCTCATAATTCTTAGTTGATTATTCATTATTCACTGAAGTCTCAGAAGGGAGAATTCAAATAAGACCACCGCAGGGGGTGCCGATGAAATTCACATATAGAAATAGGCTACAGAATTCTTTGGCAGGAAGCATTCGCCACTTCAATTCTTTTAGTAACAACTATTTCCAGTAAAGTCTCGGTTGATCCGTGGTCTAATCGTGGGAGTTTACAGTACAACACCCAGACCAGGCTTCATACTCGGCACATCTCTTGAAATTTCTGAACGTGAAAATCGTTCAGTCACAGGAGATCGACGGCTGGGGTTTCTGAAAAACAAAAACCAGAGATCTTTTCCAATATTCATTTTTTTTCATTTAGGAGCTCTTACTCCTTCGATTTGCAAATAAGATTTTGTTTTAATATAATTACAGGAGGGTATTCCTAGTAATGAGGACAGTGGACAGGCTATTTCAAGTCTAATAAAAATTTATTTTAATTAGAAGAAAGTAAAATCAAGCACCTTTGGATTGCAAACTTAAACATGTTTTATTTTAATAAGTTGATTTCTAGATTTTAATGGAATATTTTAAATTGTAAAATTTCATTGGAATATTTTAATTTTTGCATTATTAAATATTTGATTTAATAAAAAGGTTATTATATAGAATTAAATTATTTTAATTTTAATCTTTCATTTTTATATTTATTATTTATTTTATATTAATAATATTAAATTGTTAATATGATATTTTAACAACTTTATATCACATTTTTCTAAATAGTTTTAATTTGACACTTGTAATACCATTTTTAAATATTATTTATAATTTCAAATAATCGAATTAATTAATTATGTTCAAAATAAGCTCATAACACAGTAAATATAAAAGAGTAACATATGAAACCATACTGAAACTTTATCTTCCTTGAAATTATTAAAATGTTATTAGTTCTCAATACCACTTTTCTTAACATGCATCGAAATATTTAATTGATATATTTTAATAAAACATAAATTTTAAATTATTTAATTGATATATTTTAATAATAACAAAAATTATAAATAATCTTTACTTTTCTTAACATGCATCGAAATATTTAATTGATATATTTTAATAAAACATAAATTTTAAATTATTTAATTGATATATTTTAATAATAACAAAAATTATAAATAATCTAATTAAAGATTTATCTCGTAATAAGGAATTTTAAACATGAAAAATGTAGATATTCCAAAATTTATATAAAAATAAATTTGTATTTTTTTCAATCTTTTAATATTGCAATGTGACAATGTTAAAATCAATCTTTTAATGTGAATCATGATCAATTTTCTAAATATCACAATGCTACATAACTCTTGATGAGGCAACAGAACCATTTAGGAACATAGCAATTTAACATAATTCAACAAAGTTGAATTATTTCCATCTCGTATTCTCTCTTAAAAAACCTCTGTTGCAATTGGCACAGTGGAGTTGACTGGATCGCTGATGATATTCACAATTGAATTGGGACAGCACTTCGCTACCCCTTCGCACAGGGTGCGGACAATTCCTGCATTGATTTTGAACAAATCATCCCTAGTCATCCCGGGTTTCCGTGGAATTCATGCAGGGATGATCACGAGATCCATTCCCACAAACGCTGCTTCCAGCTGCTCTTTGCCCACAAATCCACGCACAACGGCAGTGGTGTCCATATGGCTGATATCTGCAGTGCCGCCGGGGGTATTGATGACATCATAGAGGTGAAGGACTTAGACCAACGGATTCCTTTTCATGAGCATGAAAAGGGGTTGCCCAATGCCTCCAAAGGCTCTGATACCACGATGAGTGGACAGAAGCAAAGGAACAGTGTAATGCACACAAAAAACGATTCTATTGCTCACTTGTTGAATGGTTACATTGTTTTTTATTTTATAGAGAGAGGAAATTTCTAGAGCCTCCCGAAACAATCTGAGTGTCAGTGGATTGTTCTAGAGTGTTTACGAGAGGCGGGCGATTGAGTGGAAGGTTCTGATTTAATGGCGGTAGGTAGAAATTAACGTATTCCAACACTCCCCCCTAATTATGGTGTCTTCATTGGACCACACAAATCTGTATGCACAATTTCTAAGGGTGCCCAAGCTCTATGAGACTTCTCTTTTGGAAAGCTTAACCTATGTTGCTTGCCCAAAATACAACTTTCACATGAACTAATTGGTGCTTGAATAGGTGGTAAACCTTTTACCATTTCATTTCTTTGCAATAGACACAATGCTTTGAAGTTTAGATGGCCATACCTCAAGTGCCATATCCATGCTTGATCTTGGCTTGATGCCTTGAAACTTGCTCCAATCTTCTCCATCATTTCACTTTTCATGTGAAGTGGGAACATTGTATTGTCTGTCATTTTAATCCTTGCAATCACCACTTTACTAGGAGGAATATCAAATATAGTGCATACATTATTCTCAAAAGAAACACTATAACCTTTTTGAGTAAGTTGTCCCACACTTATGAGATTATGCTTCAAACCAGGCACAAAGTAAACATCAGGAATAGTTTTCTTTCCACTATTTGTTATTACATTGATTGCACATTTTCCCATGACTTCTACAATATTATCATTACCAAATTTAATTTGTGCTTTAACTGATGTATTCAAATCCTCAAACAACCCTTTATTTTCAGTCATATGGTTACTACAACCACTATCAAGAAACCAAATGTTACTTGCATCTTCTTGAGCTACATCACATGTAATAAACAATTGTCTCAGAACTACTCTCAGAGAAATGTGCATTCTGCTTTCTCATATCTGTTTGTCGCTTTTGGCATTCATTTCTTGCAGTAATAACATTGAATCTTTGATTTGTCACACCTTTGAGATCCTGATTGTGATGGCTTTCCCTTGAGTTGAAATTTTGATTACTCCTTCCTCCTGGGTCTTGACTCTTTCTTTCTTCTCTTTGAAAATTATTTCTTCCTCTTCCTCTGAAACCTGGATTTCCTCTTCCTCTGCCTCTGCCAAATGTCATTTTTGTTTTGAATCCATGCTTTAATGAGGTATTGTCATTCCTATTCAACCCGTCTTCATAATTTTTCAAGGAGCCAACAAACCCATCCATAGAATATTTAGTTAAAGCTTTAGATTCTTCAATTACCACAACAATTGCATCAAATTTTCTAGGCAAACTTCTTAAAACCTTTTCTACAACCTTCTGATCTACTAGCTCATCACCATTTTTCCTTATTTGATTAACCAACTATGTAACACGATATGTAAACTCATCTATTGAATCAAAATCTTTCATTTGCAAGTTTTCAAATTCCCTTCTAAGTGCTTGAAGTTTGGCAATTTTTACCTTGCTAGTGCCTTGATATGTCATCTCTAGAATGTCCCATGCTTACCTGGTTGTAGTGGCTGGTTTAATCCTTCCAACAATCGAATCGTCCAACGCTTGTCCAATTATCTACAAAGCCCTTTTACTCTTTTGCCTATTTTCATCAAGCTTTTTCTTTTCATCAACACTCAAAATAGACTCATCTTGTGGTTCAGTATAGCCACTCATTACTATATCTGTTAGCTCATATGAATCAAATGCTAATTTCATTCTAAATGCCCAATTATCATAATTTTTTCCAAAAAATGTTGGAATCATAAATTGTTGATACATTCCTGATGCCATTTCTTAAAAAGAAATCAAGCCTCAAAAAAATATTCTTCCTTCCCAGCTCCCTGATTTCTTTCAAAAAAAAGGTACTTTTTTTTTTTTTTTTATCTTTAATCAAGTAAGCCCAATATTCTATCCCTAGAGTTGTATGCAAAAGTATTACTTCTCATTTTATGCTCCCATTAAGCGTGTAATAACCCAAAATTTTCACACTATCTCAAATTTTTACAATTTAAAACACTTTTATGAGAAAAATAAAACTTGGTTCCACTTAATTGAGTCCTGATACAACCGCAATTTTGAAAAAAAAATAATGGAGGCGGCTTCTTCTCAACTAATCGCGACTTGCAACTCCTTATCGCAACAATTTATGGGTTCCTCTCCTTGTGATAGGCCTCACTCGCCAGAGCCTTCCTCTTGATAGTTGTGCCCTCTCTTGTGCAGGTTTCTCCTGCAGCGGACAGACTTCAAGCGCTTTCCACCTCTCTACGCGGTCTCCTGGTCTCCTTACAAACTTTATGTGGAAGCTTTAACTCCTCTAACAGCGGCTAGTCTCTCTGCCACGACTTTGCGCCTTCCTTACTGGTAGCGGCTCCTTTGTGAATACAGAATTGCAGCTCAATTCACAGCGTGCCCTCCTGGCAACTCAATGTAGCTCAATGCACAGCATGCCCTCCTGGAAACTCAATGCTATCCTAGCTCTGATACCATGATGAAGGGGCAGAACCAAAGGAACACAACCAATTAACACACAGACAATCTTTATTGCTCAACGATAAAACCAAATACATTTGCGTCATATTTATAGCGACCATGGAAGAATCTCGAGCATCGAGTGATTTCTCAAAGGAAATATCTGGAAGGGTGGAGAAGAGTCTCGAAGACTCTGGTGGTTGTTGGTAGGTAGAAATTAATACCTCCAACAACAATGTGATATAAACATTAAGAATTTTCATAGTCCAACATAACCCTTCATTAATGTTGCAATGTGGCATAACCCTTGATGAGCATTGCAATGTGACATAACCATTTAGGAACATAACAATTTGACATAAGATTGCCACGATGAACATCAAAATACAACATACCCATTGAGGAATGTCGTAATCCAACATAATCATTGCATAATGTGGCAAATCAACATAAGTCAACCAAGATGTGTATCGCAATGTGGCATAACCATAATCAATCATGGCCAACAAAAGTCAACCATAATCAACCAAATTCAACTATGGTCAATCATGGTCTACCATGTTCAACCACAGTAAAAAACATGTATTGACACAACATTGCAGTATTTAATAGATAAATTTGATGATAACAAAAACTCAAAAGACAAGTAATAAGGAATTTCAAACAAAAGAATGTAGATACTCCAAAGTTCACATAAAAATAAAATTGATTAACTAAAGCAATAATTATTATTATTATCAACCTCTTAATGTTGCAATGTGACATAATGTTGAAGTCAACCTTTCAATGTCAACCTTGGTTAACCATCTCTGTAGGTTTTAAACCTTTATAATAAGAAATGCACACATAGATTCTTTATCAAATAGAAATAAAAGAATAACATTCACACATAGTACTCAAAAAATTACCCTAGAAACCCTTAACTGAGAAAACCAACAAATATTTAGAGTCGCACCTCTAACTCAATGTATTAACTTCACCATTTACAAATACAATATATATGATTTTTCGGAATCCAAAACTTTAATCCATTGATCTAGATCAGAATACAACCTTAATTCCTTAACCGGAATTGGAAAACTATGTGACAGAAAATCATGTGCCAAAACCATCCAAAATGGACCAAAAACCCATGTGGGTCTAACTATGCAAAGAATATAACACATGCCAAAAATTCTCCCACTTGTTTTTTTTTTTTTCATATAGGGCAGTCGATGATTACACAATCAAAAATTGATCCAGGTGGCTATTGGTGGCCACCCGCCTATTCCACTTGGACCCACACCATTGTTTCTTTCAGTTTTTCAGTTTCCTTAATTGTAGCACAATTTACTATTTTTAGCAGTTCTTCGGGTCCTGAACTTCTGGAGTTGTTGTGAGGCCCTAAACAACGTTTTTTGGGCATGAATGCTCCGACGAATATGAGTCCATTCCGGACGTTGAATATGGGTCCATTCTAGACTTGATATTCACTGTCAACAATGTATTCCTCAGATAGATCTTTCTAACGATGTATCATGTGCGTCAAACGGAGATAGGATGCCAAAGTTACGACCCCGGGAAATTGATGTACCAATTTACCCCAACGGGGCCCATATTCTGGCGTTTCATCTCCAAGGGTTAGGTTTTTGGATGTTTAGGGTTTTCCATTGTTTCTTAGTAATATATAAGCCTTCGAGCCTCATTGTAACAAGCAGTTCAGAGGCTAGTAGCGGCCACATCTCTTCTCAGAGATAAGCTACCAGCGCCCTAGCTAGTTTATTTCCATTCTGTCTGTAAGCATTTTTCAGTCATTTGTTATTAATGAAATGAAGTCTTATTTCTGTTGCATCTCTATGTTTATGTGTATTTATGTATTTCATTGTGTTCCTACATAAATCGGGATCAGTGGTATCAAAGTGGTATGCTCGTTCTCGATCTTTCTTTGCATGTCCCCAACGAGGTCGGGGTATAAGGAGTTGGGGCTCGATTTGGGTTAACCTTTGCAAGATCAGTCTCGCAAACCCCAACGACCGCCCATGGGGGGAGAAAAGAAAGATGAGGGAGCAGGAGATCCTATCAAAATGTTGCTTGAGGAGGCCCTCGAGAAACAAAGGAACGCAATGATGGACAACTTTTCCCATATTCTTCAACGGATTCCCATTAGCGACGCATCGACATCCAACAACCACTCTGGAGGCGCCACTCCTTTTAAGGTACAAGTAAACTTTTACATTCCCATATTTGAGGGCCAAATAGATGTAGATGTCGTAGATAGATGGTTGAATCTGTTAGAAGTATATTTCTCGGTTCATGAATTTTCCGACCGAGAAAGGATTATTTTCGCACTCCTCAAAACTTCCCCCCATGTCAAGGACTGGTGGGAAACCTACTCGGAGAAACAGGGAGAGGGGGAACCCTCTCTGTTCTCGGCCACACCCACTTGGAATTCTTTTCTAGATGCCATCAAGGAACAATATTATCCCGTGGGGAGCTATGAGGACAAATACATACAGTGGACTATGATCCGGCAACAAAGGGACCAATATGTGCATGAGATGACGAATTTGTTTCATACCCTATGCACAAAGTTGGGTATCAAAGATTCAGAGAAACATTTGGTGTTAAAGTACTGTAGTTGTCTTCACAGATACATTCAGGAGGAAATGGAGTTCCTCGACATCTCCTCACTTGGTGTGGCATACCGATATGCTGCCAAGATTGAGAAGAAGTTCAAACAGAAAAAACGAGACTTTGGGTTTGCGAATCATAAGCAAGGGAAAGGTACCACCAAACCGCAGAACAAATGACCAAGCCAAGGCGGAGCGGCCCAGGATAACCTGCCAAAGCCACAAGCAAAGAAAAACACCACGAAGCCAAAAAAGGACATGGGGAAGTGGTGTCAGTTCCATAAGAACTCCACTCATAACACAAGTGAGTGTCAGTCCAAGCAGTCACTGGTAGCCGAGTTGAAGGCTTCTGAATCAGATACATGCTCTGACTCTGAATCAGAACCCAACAAGGGGAATGACAGGGGAAAGCAGATTATCGATGCGGAGCCCAACGCCATTGTTGCCACCACGAAGATCCAGAAGGAGGAACCAGAAGATCCAGAGGAGGCAGATAATCTCTTCCATTCCAAGATGTGGGTAAAGGGTTCCCCGTTGCAGTTCATTGTCGACAGCGGGAGCCAGAAGAACCTCATCTCGGTAGAGGTCAGGAAGCGGTTGGGCTTTCCGACCACAACACACCCACAACCATACACCATCGGGTGGTTGCACCAAGGAAGGGACCTCCGCGTCAGCCAACAATGTCGCCTTCCCTACAACATCAAACCCTTCATTGTAATGATCCCAAGCCAAATTCTTTCTTGGAATCACTAACTACTACTAATTTATTGAGTTATTAAGTGCATACAAGATTCATCAACACATGGAGATCACAATATATTCAAGATGTAGAAGCACAAGAAAAGATCTGACCTTTTTATTATGAGCAATGTAAGATCAATACAATAGATGGCCGATCTGGCATAAACCTCAGATGGTCGTACAAGCAATAGATATGAGCTGCTACAAAATGCTCACGACAACACAAAATAAGCCTCCAAAGGATGGATATACAATGAAGACTAAATCAAGCAGATCTGAGCCGTACTAATTCTCCACTGAATGGTGTGCCCCACTGGATGACTGAAACCCTAGCTAGTTCGGTCCTGATGAAGGAGGCCTCCAAATTCTCTGAAACTCTCCAAGAATATAGATCGGGCTATGAGAATCCCATGGGAGAAGTTTCGGGCTCATATATCAAGCAGATCTCCCTAGATCTGAGTTTTACTGAATCAAAGGGCGTCCCCTATGGCTCCACGACATCCCAATCTGTAGACAAATGTAGAATGGTGATAACCCTCCAAAAAATCCCTCAAACTGGTGGTCCTTCCCCTGCAAACAAAACCCAACTGTCGGAATGGCCCCAGGCCCTCAGGATAAGCTGGATCGAACCTCCCTCGATAAGCTAGCCCTGAGACTAGAATGGTGTGGAGGAGTCTTTCATCCCCGAGACCAAGCTGTGGAAAAAGGTGAGTGGATATTTCACCACTGAGTTGCTCACAAGGGTTTGTATAGCAAAACCCCCAAACTGAATGCTCAAGAGGAATAGAAAATGCTAATCCAAAACCAGAATGAATAATAGGTGCACCCCATCCTCTTACTTATACTTTTCCTTCTAATTCTCTGTTGAGTTAGGTTAACTCCCAGGGGTAATCTTCTATTCTTCTATTGAGTTATCTTTTACTCCTTTATCCTTTTCCTTTCTTAAGTCAAATTAAAAATATAACTTTTAACTTCTTGACTTTCCCCCCCTCAGTGTGAGAATATGACCTAGTGGGGGTGCCCAGGCCACTGAGTCTCATCATCACCTCTCTAAGAGGTGGGGGAGATTACAGTCTCCCCTGCTTGAAATTGCTTGTCCTCAAGCAATTCCAAACCTGCTTCTCTAACCATGTGCTCCTGCTCCCAAGTGGCATCCTCAATGGGTAATTCCTTCCACCTGATCAGATACTCCTCAATGCTTCGGTTTCAGAGCCTCTTCTCTCTGACTTCTAACACCTCCTCTGGAATCAAAACAAGTTGTCCCTCCTTATCCATGGGAGGCAATGCCTCAATAGGCATGACGTGTTGACCGAGGGATTTTTTAAGGCATGAGACATGGAAGACGTTGTGAATTTTGCTACCCTGTGGAAGCTCCAGCTCATAAGCTACTTCCCCTATCCTCTTGTTGACTCTGTAAGGTCCAAAGAAACGTAGCTTCAGTTTCTCTGCTCCACTTCTCTTAATGGAGGCCTGCCTGTATAGTTGCAACCTCAAATAGACTAAATCTCCGACCTCAAAGGTATGATCAACTATGTGCTTGTCTGCTTGGACCTTTTGCTGGTTTTGTGCCCTCTGTAAATGATCCTTCAATTCCCTGAGAATGTCTTGGCTCTGCTGTATCCAATCCTGTACCATCGGAGCCCTGCTGTCACCAAATGAAATCTCCACAAATGATAAAGGATCATAGCTATATAAATCTCTGAAGGGTGACATGCCAATGGACATATGTTGGGTGGTGTTGTAGCAATATTCTCCCAAATGTAACCATCTGACCCATGTTTTTTGTTGTCCTGCTACATAGTTTCTGAGGTAACCTTCCACCCATTTGTTGATTATCTCAGTCTGACCATCCGTCTGAGGGTGATAGCTAGTACTATGAGTTAATGTCGTACCCACTAATATGAACAACTCCTACCAAAACATACTCATGAATCTGTTGTCCCTGTCACTGATGATGGTTTTGGGTAGGCCGTGTAGTCTGAACACCTCTCTGAAAAATAATTCGGCCACCTGTGTTGCATTGAAGTTTGTGGCTATGGGAAAAAAGTGTGCAAACTTCATCAACCTGTCTACCACCATGAAAATTCAATCTTTCCCCTGTGCTCTGGGCAACCCGGTGATGAAATCCATGGATATACTTTTCCACTTGTGCTCTGGAATAGGTAGGGGCTACAACAGTCCTGCAGGGTGTGTCTGCTCATCCTTGTTTTCTTGGCATGTAGTGCATTCTTTGACATGCTTCATCACATCTTCCTTGAGGCCTTTCCATGCAAACCTCTCTCTCACCTTTCTGTACGTCTTACTGATGCCCTGATGCCCTGCTACTGGTGAGTTATGACATGCATGCATGATCTTTGCTTTGAGAGCTGATCCAGGAACTAAAAAGATCCGGCCTTTGTAATAGATGAGTTCATTTATGACCCTGAAGTTGTCATCCTCTATTTGCCTGTCCAACAGTTGAAAAGTGAACTGATCTTTTGCATATTCCACTATCAAGTGTTCCTTCCAGTCGACTGACATACCGTACATGGAAAAAACGGATGGCCTTCTAGATAATGCATCGGCCACTGCGTTGTTCTTCCTTTTGACGAATTCAATGTCAAAGTCGTAGGCTTGTATTTTTCTTACCCATTTTTGTTGTCTTTCATTCAAATCCTTCTGGTCCAATAGATATTTAAGACTGTTATGCTCTAATTTGACCACAAACCTTGCACCTACCAAATATTGCCTGAATTTGGCTAGTGCATGCATGATAGCCAGCATTTCTTTATCGTAAATGTTGTAAAGTAGTTCAGGACCCCTGAGTTTTCGGCTTTCATAGGCAAGGGGGTGCCTGTTCTGCATCAACACGGCCCCTATACCTTCCCCCGAGGCATCACACTCCAAAGTGAAGCGTATGTCGAAATCAGGAAGAGATAGAACTGGGCAGGTGCTCATGACCTCTTTCATTTTCTCCATCATGACTTGGGCCTCATCATTCCATTTGAAGAACCCCTTTTTGGTCAGGTCAGTCAAGGGTGCACACAGTTGAGAAAACCCTTTGACAAATTTCCTATAGTATGTGCATAGGCCCAGGAATCCCCTTAGTTCTGTGAGTGTTTTCGGAGTAGGCCATTCCCTAATGGTTGTTATTTTCTCCTGGTGTACCTGTACCCCTTTTTCCCCTATGATGTGTCCCAAGTAAATCACTTATGTCATTCCAAACTCACACTTGGATTCCTTGGCGTATAGTGACTGTTCTTCCATGATTGACAGGATTTGGTCCACATGTCGAAGGTGTTCCTCCTAGGTCTTGCTGTAAATGAGAAAGTCATCAAAGAATACCAACAACTATTTCCTCAGCTATTTGTTGAACACATGGTTCATGCAAGACTGAAATGTGGCTGGGGCATTGGTTAACCCAAAGGGAATCACCAAAAACTCGTAATGGTCGTAGTGACACCTAAAGGCTATTTTTGAGATGTCCTCCTCCCTCATCTTGATTTGAT
>ML832326.1:74008-85241 GCA_009831015.1 Picea engelmannii | reverse complement strand
TGTGGGAAGCTCCTCCATCAATCAGAACCAACACTCTCTGTCCTTGTAAGACCCCTCTCATCCTGAAGGTGTTGAACTTGGGTACCCCACTGATAGATGCCAACGTAGACTTCTCTCCAGCCGCACAATCTAGTTCTGGAACCTCCTTTTCTGTTGCCTCTAACATTTCGGCCTCCATGTTTTGTATCTGACCATACTCATCCTCTTCTTCGTCATCTGAAGTGACCTCAATGTAATGTACATGTCCTCGTCCCATGCACTTGTGTGAGGGATTCCATGGCTCCTTGCATGTGAAGTAGAGTTGCTTCCTTCTCAGTTCCCTCCTGGTGTTGTCATCTATTATGCCACGACCCTTGTCATAACCCTTAGGGTCACGTCCTCCTTGGTTTATTAGAGGCCTTTGATCTCTTCCACCATTGTTAAGAGGTGGTCTGGGTATGAGTTTTGGTTTAGCAGCTGGACCCAAATACCTCGTCTTCCAAATGGCTTCCTGTAGGCTGGTAGGCTTGAAGGCCTTAACCCAACCCTTCAAGGGTTCCATCAATCCTTCTATAAAGAGCATCATGAGCCTGGTTGGGGACATATCTTGCACCATCACTTCCAACCTTTGGAACTCATCAATGTATGCCTCAGTTGTACCTGTTTTCTTGAGTTGGGTGAGCTCCCGGAAATGTAACTCAAGATCTCCTAGATCAAATCTATCAATGAGCCTCTAAGTGAATTCTGTATAGGATACAATCTGGTTGTGGCTGAGTGTGGTGAGCCCATGGTACCACCAGTCGTGGGCCTTGCCATCCAAGTACATAGTGGAAAACTTGATGGCCTCCATCTCTCTCATGGGGTTAAGATGCAAGTAAGTATCCAGCTTTTGCACCCATGCTTGTGTTGTCATCTTAGTCGTACCATCAAAGTATGGAATCTCTATCTTCCCTGCTCTTCGCTCAAACTCAAAGCTTCCCCTGTGGTTCGTCCTAGGCTGGTTTCTGAACCTGAGTTGAAAATATTGGTCTAGGGACATCTGTCTTTGAACTTTCATATCCAAGCTATAGTATTCCATGGTACTCCTGGATAATTGTTCCACAAAATATTCAACCTGTTCATGCTGCCCTTGCTCATCTGTGAATGTGGGCATGTATGGTCTGGGGTTAGCTCTGCTACCTGATGTTGGCCTAGCAGTTCATCCATGAACACTGGCACATATGGCCTATGATTGGTCCTGCTACCCATCTTCCCATGGAACATTCCACCTCCAAGACTTCCTTTGGATCCCGGTGCTTTCTCCAGGTTATATCTGACTTCCTCATGGGTTCCACCGGACCCTCCAGCCTCCTTATTCCCATACGTATCAAGATATTTGCCTCGATGGGTTACTTGCATCATAAGGTCAGTTATCCTAGTTTGGTTCTCGTTCATTTTCTGTAGATTCTCATCAACTTTCTTCAAGGTTTCAGATATTTCGGCTTGTCCCCTTCTGTTGGTTTCCTGATACTCATCCAACTGCCGGACCAATGTGCTTTCTGTGCGATTCATGTTTTGCTAGAACTTACCAAATTCAACTACTAAGAGAGCCAAGCCCTGAGCCTCATGGTCGTCTCCTAACCCTTCCATTTCTGTCTCTGTTTCACTATTGTTTTTCTTCCTCGGACCCATAACAATTCCCCTGTACTTATGCATGCACTGATCTCTCCACAGGTTTGGAGGATCGAGGCTCTGATACCACTGTAATGATCCCAAGCCAAATTCTTTCTTGGAATCACTAACTACTACTAATTTATTGAGTTATTAAGTGCATACAAGATTCATCAACACATGGAGATCACAATATATTCAAGATGTAGAAGCACAAGTAAAGATCTAACCTTTTTATTATGAGCAATGTAAGATCAATACAATAGATGATCGATCTGGCATAAACCTCAGATGGTCGTACAAGCAATAGATATGAGCTGCTACAAAATGCTCCCGACAACACAAAATAAGCCTCCAAAGGCTGGATATACAATGAAGACTAAATCAAGCAGATCTAAGTCGTACTAATGCTCAACCTCCAAGCTGGAAAGTGCCACGTCCTGCTAGAATGATGAAGCCCTGAATAATTCTACCCTGCTACCAAAAGTGTCCAATCATCCCGATAAATATGCCAAATGATAGATTGGGCAACTGTAAGGAAAACCTAGATATCCAAATTCCCAAATCCACTCTCAAACCCCATAGATTTGAATTCTCCACTGAATGGTGTGCCCCATTGGATGACTGAAACCCTAGTTGGTTCGGTCCTGATGAAGGAGGCCTCCATATGCTCTGAAACTCTCCAAGAATATAGATTGGGCTATGAGAATCCTGCGAGAGAAGTTTCGGGCTCAGAACTCAAGAAAATCTCCCTAGATATGAGTTTTACTGAATCACGGGACATCCCCTATGGCTCCACGACGTCCCAATCTGCAGAAAAATGTAGAATGATGATAACCCTCCAAAAAATCCCTCAAAATGATGGTCCTTCCCCTGCAAACAAAACCCAACTGTCGGAATGGCCCCAGGCCCTCAGGATAAGCTAGATCGAACCTCCCTCGATAAGCTAGCCCTGAGACTAGAATGGTGTGGAGGAGTCTTTCATCCCTGAGACCAAGCTGTGGAACAAGGTGAGTGGATATTTCACCACTGAGTTTCTCACAAGGGTTTGTACAACAAAACTCCCAAACTGGATGCTCAAGGGCAATAGAAAATGCTAATCCAAAACCAGAATGAATAATAGGTGCACCCCAGCCTCTTACTTATACTTTTCCTTCTAATTCTCTATTGAGTTAGGTTAACTCCCAGGGTTAATCTTCTATTCTTCTGTTGAATTATCTTTTACTCCTTTATCCTTTTCCTTTATTAAGTCAACTTAAAAATATAACTTTTAACTTCTTTACTTTTCCCCCCTCAGTGTGAGACTATGACCTAGTGGGGGTGCCCAGGCCACTGAGTCTCCTCGTAACCTCTCTAAGAGGTGGGGGACATTACATTCACGGATGAGGTATTATGTGACATTGCTCCTCTTGATGTTTCTGATGTATTATTAGGCCAACCATACTTGTGGAAGTGACATGCTGTGTATGAGTCCAGGCCTCATGTTGTTATTGTCACCTTGGGCAATAAGATGTACAGGATACCAGAGATAGCACCACCTACCACCATCTCTTCGGTTACTCGAAAAAAATGCAATAAGCTCATTTCCAAAACCAGGAAATTTGTTTTCCTAATGATCCACCCTAAGGGAAAGAGGAAGACTATGGCCATGAACTCCAGACAGGGACCCGCTACACAAAAACAATAGATGGATAGGGTCGTGGAGGAGTACGAGTACATCTTCACCTCCCCTGCAGGGGTGCCTCTACATTGCCAGGTCAAGCACCCCATTGATCTGACCCCAGGTGCGCCACTGCCCAATGGACCCATCTATCGGTGCTCTATTTTGGAGAATGACGAAATCAAGAGGCAGATTCAGGAGCTGTTGCAGAAAGGTCACATCCGGCCGATTTCATCACCATGTGGGAGCCCGATCATGTTGGTGCAGAAGAAGGATGGGACTTGGAGACTTTGCATTGACTATCAGGCACTGAACAAGATCATTTTTCGAAATAGGTACCCGATCCCATGGATTGATGACCTTCTGGACCAACTCAAGGGGGCGAAATATTTCAGCAAGATCGACTTGAAGTCGGGGTATCACCAGTTACCAATCGAACCCTCTGATGTGTGGAAGACTGCCTTCAAATCCAAGGAGGGTGTTTTCGAATGGTTGGTCATGCCTTTCGGGTTGACGAATGCCACTGCAACCTTCATGAGGCTAATGGACAACATCCTACGGCCATTCACCAACTCATTTGTAGTGGTGTACTTGGATGACATTCTAATCTTCAACCAAACTTGGGAAGAGCACCTCCACCACATCCGACAGGTCCCCCAAACAATGCGACAACACAAGTTGTGTGCCAATTTGGAGAAATGCACTTTTGGCATGACCCGGGTTCAATATTTGGGATACATTATTGATGAGCGGGAGGTGCATGTGGATCCAGCAAAGATCCAAGTCATTCGGAGGTCTTTCTAATTTCTACCATAGGTTTGTGTTGGGATTCTCTCATATCACTTGGCCCTTGAGTCAAGTCACCAAGGGAGGAGCTAAAGAAAAATTATTTTGGTCTGAATCTCAACAGAAGGCGTTCGGGGATTTGAAGCATCGCCTCTACTCTACACCAGTGCTCACATTACCAGACTTGCAACAACCATTTCAGATCGAGACAGATGCCTCTGACTATGCCATTGGGGAATTTCTTACTCACCATGGGCATCCAGTGGCATATCACAGTGAGACACTTTCTGACACAGTCCAGAAGTATCCCACTTATGACAAAGAAATGTATTCCATTGTGCAGGCTTGTCGGCAATGGAAGCATTACATTTTGGGAAAGGAAACGGTCATCCACACAGACCACCGACCGATACAGTCCATACAGACACAAGGGAAGTTGCAGAACGATCGCCATCAGAAGTGGTCCATATACCTGCAATAGTTTTATTTCAACATTAAGTACAAGAAAGGAAGCACCAATAATGTTGCAGACTGCCTCAGTCGACCACCCATCATGGCGCTAACCACTGTGCTCAACTCTTGTGGGCACGAGACTTCCGATTGGCCGCTTCTCTACACAAGTGATCTAGAATTCTGCCACACATACAATACACTCTTGGAGGGTAAGAAAGTTCCCAATTTTCACCTCCAGGATGCCCTGCTTTGTCACCTGGGACACCTTTATGTTCCTTCAAGCGAGTGTGCCAAGATGATTTGGGAGGCGCACTACAGTCGGGTCACTGGGTATTTTGGGGTCGAGAAAACCATGGCAGTACTGCAAAAGTATTTCTATTGGCTGAACCTTCGACAGAATGTCGGGAAGTACATCAAGTCCTGTACTGCTTGTGCCATTGCCAAACGGACCATCAAGAAGCAAGGCCTCTATACTCTGCTTCCTACCCCCAGTCAACCTTGGGAATCCATCTCTATGGATTACATGTCGGGCCTTCCTTCTACTAAGCATGGAAATGAGTGTGTTTTAGTGGCCGTCAACCGATTCTCGAAGATGTCCATTATGATGGCCTGCAAGAAGAATATCACAGCAGAAGCCACTGCTAAACTCTTCTTTGAATGAGTGTGGGTACACTTTGGGATCCCACAATATATCATCTCATATCGGGATAGTAGGTTCCTTGGTACATTTTGGTCTAGCCTCTGGTCGATGCTGGACACCAAGCTCACCAAGTCCACAACTTTCCATCTGCAAACTGATGGCCAGACAGAGGTCATCAACTAGATGATTGTACAGATTCTGCACATGTACAACTCAAAGCATCCATGCACATGGGATGAGAGCCTCCCATATGTACAACACAGTTACAACCGGGCTCTCCATAGCTCAACCAACCACAACCCCTTTCAAGTGGGCTTGGGATTCCAGCCACTATGTCCCATTGACGTAGCCATGCCACTTGCGGCTTCTCGGGCAGATTCAACCCATGTCCAGTCCGAGGTTAACAAGGAAAACAAATTCATTGAGCCCATTCAACACATCTGCCAACAAGTTCATGACATCTTGGACAGAGCCAATGCTAAGTACAAGCAACGACATGATCAACATCGGGTGCCACACAACTTCCAGGTGGGCGACAAAGTGTGGCTACATTTGCAAAAGGAGCGCCTCGTTGGACCCTACCGCAAGTTTCACCCGCTCTGATATAGGCCATACACCATCACCAAGGCTATAAGGGACAATTCCTTTGAGCTCGGTATTCCACCATTCCTTGGTCTGCACCGAGTGTTCAATGTGGACCACCTTTGGCCCTACTTTCCACCTCTACTAGACACATCTGACATGGCAAAACAACTCACACCAACAGAGTTAAACCCAGATTGCATGGAACAAGCCACAACTGATCGAATTATGGACACACAGATAAAGAACACCCGCCAATAGAGGATCCATCTATATCGAGTTTTCAAAGAAGGCCAACTCCTTCACCAGGGCAAGTGGCTCACCAGGGACTAAGTTCAATAGAAGTTTCCTCATCTCGTGGAGGAACTCAACACAATGGGGACCATTACTTCCTAAGGGGGGAGGACTGATCTAGGTGGATATTGGTGGCCACATGCCTATTCCACTTGGAACCACATCATTGTTTCTTTTAGTTTTTCAGTTTCCTTAATTGTAGCACAATTTACTATTTTTAGCAGTTCTTTGGGTCCTGAACTTTCAGAGTTGTTTTGAGGCCCTAAACGACGTTTTTTGGGCATGAATGATCCAGCGAATATCGGGTCTAGTTTGTTTCAAACTCGATATTCATTGTCAGCAATGTAGTCCTCGGATAGATCTTTCTAATGATGTATTATATGCGTCAAATGGAGATAGGATGCCAAAGTTACGACCCCGGGAAATTGATGTACCAATTTACCCCAACAGGGCCCATATTCTGGCGTTTCATCTCTTAGGGTTAGGTTTTTGGATGTTTAGGGTTTTCCATGTTTTCTCAATAATATATAGGCCTTCGAGCCTCATTGTAAAAGGCAGTTCAGAGGCCAGTAGCCACCACATCTCTTCTCATAGATAAGCTACCAGCGCCCTAGCTAGTTTATTTCCATTCTGTCTGTAAGCGTTTTTCAGTCATTTGTTATTAATGAAATGAAGTCTTATTTCCACTACATCTCTGCGTTTATGTGTATTTATGTATTTCATTGTGTTCCTACATAAATCGGGATTAGTGGTATCAGATCGGTCTGCTCGTTCTCGATCTTTCTTTGCATGTCCCCAACGAGGTCGGGGTATAAGGAGTTGGGGCTCGATCTGGTTGAACCTTTGCAAGATCAGTCTCTCAAACCCCGACAACCGCCAATGGGGGAAGAAAAAAAATATGAGGGAGTAGGAGATCCTATCAAAATGTTTCTCAAGGAGGCCCTCGATAAAAAAAGGAACACGATGATGGACAACTTTGCCCAGATTCTTCAATGGATTCCCACTAGCGACACATCGACATCCAACAACCACTCTGGAAGCGCCACTCCTTTTAAGGTACAAGTAAACTTTGACATTCCCATATTTGAGGGACAAATTGATGCAGATGTCGCAGATAAATGGTTGAATCTGTTAGAAGGATATTTCTCGGTTCATGAATTTTATGACCGAGAAAGGATTATTTTCTCACTCCTCAAAGTCGCCCCCCATGTCAAGGACTGGTGGGAAACCTACTCAGAGAAACAGGGAGAGGGGGAACCCTCTCTGTTCTCGGACACACCCACTTGGAATTATTTCCGAGACGCCATCAACAAACAATATTATCCCATGGGGAGGTATGAGGACAAATACATACAATGGACTACGCTCCGGCAGCAAAGGGACCAAGATGTGCATGAGATGACGAATCTGTTTCATACCCTACGCACAAAGTTGGGTATCAAAGATTCAGACAAACATTTGGTGTTAAAGTAATGCAATTGTCTGCACAGATACATTCAGGAAGAAATGGAGTTCCTCAAAATATCCTCGCTTGGTGTGGCGTACCGATATGCTTCCAAGATTGAGCAGAAGTTCAAAAAGAAAAAGCGAGACTTTGGGTCTGCGAATCAGAAGCAAGGGAAAGGTACCACCAAACCGCAGAACAAAGGACCATTCCAAGGTGGAGTGACCTAGGATAACCCGCCAAAGCCACAAGCAAAGAACAACACCATGAAGACAAAAAAGGACACGAGGAAGTGGTGTGAGTTCCATAAGAGCTCCACTCACAACACAAAGGAGTGTCGGGCCAAGCAATCACTGGTAGTTGAGTTGAAGGCTTTTGAATTAGATACATGCTCTAACTCTGAATCAAAACCCAACAAGGGGAATGAAAGGGGGAAGCAGATTATCGATGCGGATCCCAACGCCACCATTTCCACCACGAAGATCCAGAAGGAGTAACCAGAAGATCCAGAGGAGGCGGAGCGTCTCTTCCATTCCAAGATGTGGGTAAAGGGTTCCCCATTGCAGTTCATTGTCGACATCGAGAGCCAGAAGAACCTCAACTTAGTAGAGTTCGTGAAGAAGCTGGGCTTGCCGACCACAACACACCCACAACCATACACCATCGGGTGGTTGCACCAAGGACGGGACCTCCGCGTTAGCCAACAATGTTGCCTTCCCTACAGCATCAAGCCCTTCACGGATGAGGTATTATGTGACATTGCTCCTCTTTATGTTTTTGATGTATTATTAGGCCAAATGTACTTGTGGAAGCAATATGTTATGTGTGAGTCCAGGCCTCATGCTGTTATTGTCACCTTGGGCAATAAGCTGTATAGGATATCGGAGATAGCACCGCCTACCAGCATCTCTTTGGTTACTACAAAACAATGCAGTAAGGTCATTTCCAAAACCATGAGATTTGTTTTCCTAATGATATACCCTGAGGGAAAGAGGAACACTGTGGCCATGACCTCCAGACAGGGCCCCGCTACACAAAAACAACAGATGGATAGGTACGTGTAGGAGTACGAGGACATCTTCACCTCCCCTGTAGGGGTGTCTCTACATTGTCAGGTCAAGCACCCCATCGATCTAACCCCAGGTGCATTGCTGCCCCATGGACCCATCTATCGGTGCTCTGTTTTGGAGAATGACGAAATCAAGAGGCAGATTCAGGAGTTGTTGCAGAAAGGTCACATCCGACCGATTTCATCAGCCTGTGGGAGCCCGATCGTGTTGGTGCAGAAGAAGGATGGGACTTGGAGACTTTTCATTGACTATCGGGCACTGAACAAGATCATTGTTTGGAATAGGTACCCGATCCCACAGATTGATGACGTTTTGGACCAACTCAAGGGGGATAAATATTTCAGAAAGATCGACTTGAAGTCAGGGTATCACCAGGTACCAATTGAACCCTCTGATGTGTGGAAGATTGCCTTCAAATCCAAGGAGGGCCTTTTCGAATGGTTGGTCATGCCATTCGGGTTGATGAATGCCCCTGCAACCTTCATGAGGCTAATGGAAGAAATCATACGGCCATTCAGCAACTCATTTGTAGTGGTATACTTGGATGACATTCTAATCTTCATCCAGACTTGGGATGAACACCTCCACCACATCCGACAGGTCCCCCAAGCACTGCGACAACAAAAGTTGTGTGCCAATTTGGAGAAATGCACTTTTGGCATGACCTAGGTACAATATCTGGGATACATTATTAATGAGCGAGGGGTGCATGTGGATCCAGCAAATATCCAAGTCATTCAGTATTGGCCAGCCCCAACCACCCTAACAGAGCTCCGCATATTTTTAGGTCTTGCCAATTTCTACCGTAGGTTTGTGTTGGGATTCACACAGATCACATGGCCCTTGAGTCAAGTCACCAAGGGAGGAGATAAAGCAAAATTATTTTGGTCAGAATCTCAATAGAAGGTGTTCAGGGAGTTCAAGCATCGCCTCTACTCTGCACCAGTGCTCACATTACCAAACTTGCAACAACCATTTGAGATTGAGACAAATTCCTCTGACTATGCCATTGGGGGAATTCTTACTCAACATGGGCATCCATCGTCATATCACAGTGAGACACTTTCCAACATAGTCCGGAAGTATCCCACTTATGACAAATAAATGTATTCCATTGTGCAGGATTTTCAACAATGGAAGCATTACATTTTGGGAAAGGAAACGGTCATCCACACAAACCACCGACCCCTGCAGTTCATACAGACACAAGGGAAGTTGCAGAACGATTGCCATCAGAAGTGGTCCACATACCTGCAACAGTTTCATTTGAACATTAAGTACAATAAAGACAGTACCAATAATGTTGCAGACTACCTCAGTCGACCACCCATCGTGGCACTAACCACTGTGCTCAACTCTTGTGGGCACGAGACTTCCGATTGGCCGCTTCTCTACACAAGTGATCCAGAATTCAGAAACACATACAAAACACTCTTGGAGGGTAAGCAAGTTCCCAATTTTCACCTCCAGGATGCCCTGCTTTGTCACTTGGGACACCATTTTGTTCCTTCAAGAGAGCGTGCCAAGATGATTTGGGAGGCGCACTACAGTCAATTCGCTGGGCATTTCGGGGTCAAGAAAACCATGGAAATATTGCAAAAGTATTTCTCTTGGTCGAACCTTCGACATGATGTCAAGAAGTACATCAAGTTCTGCACTGCTTTCACCATTGCCAAACCGACCATCAAGAAGCAAGGCCTCTATACTCCGCTTCCTACCCCAAGTCAACCTTGGGAATCCATCTCTATGGATTACATGTCAGGCCTTCCTTCTACTAAGCATGGCAATGAGTGTGTTTTTGTGGTCGTTGACCGATTCTCGAAGATGTCCATTATGATGGCTTGCAAGAAGAATATCACAGCAGAAGCCACTGCTAAACTCTTCTTTGAATGAGTGTGGGTACACTTTGGGATCCCACAGTCTATCATCTCAAAACGGGACAGCAAGTTCCTCAGTACATTTTGGTCCAACCTCTGGTCGATGCTGGACACCAAGCTCACCAAGTCCACAACTTTCCATCTGCAAACTGATGGCCAGACAGAGGTCGTCAACCGGATGACTGTACACATTCTGCGCATGTACAACTCAAATATTCGACGCAGATGGGATGAGAGCCTCCCATATGTACAACACAACTACAATCGGGCTGTCCATAGCTCAACCAGCCACAACACCTTTCAAGTGGGCATGTGATTCAAACCACTATGTCCCATTGATGTAGCCATGCAATTTTTGGCTACTCAGGCAGATTCATCCTATGTCCAGTCCGAGGCTAACAAGGAAAACAACTTCATTGAGCACATTCATCACATTTGCCAACAAGCTCATGACATCTTGGACAGAACTAATGCTAAGTACAAGCAACGACATGATCAACATCGGGTGCCACACAACTTCTAGGTGGGTGACAAAGTGTGGCTACATTTGAAAAAGGAGTGCCTCGCTGGACCCTACTGCGAGATTCACCCACTTCGATATGGGCCATACACCATCACCAAGGCTGTAGGGGACAATGCCTTTCAGCTCGGTGTGTGCACCCAATTCGTCACTAGGTGAGAAAATTAAGAGTGCTTACATGCCCAGTTGGGCTCTGCTAGGCATGACAGCTATAAGGTAAAAGGTTAGAAAGAAAAACAACAAAGCTATTAACAAGAATTAAACTAAAACTAATAAAA
>ML832326.1:28190-64687 GCA_009831015.1 Picea engelmannii | reverse complement strand
TTTTGAATGTGAAAAGAGGCTCTTTAGGGCACAATTAGGTCTTTGACCAGCCCACCATGAGGATTGAGCTCGGATTTGGTGTCAAATCGACTTGGGAGCTGATCCATTAGTGGTTGGGAGGCCGACCAATTTCAATAAATGTGGCATTTAGTAGGCGCACAGGTTTCTTGCCCAACAACCACGCCTTGTGCACATATGCGCGATTTGTACGATGTTATTACGCGCATACGCACGCGCACCCAGATGATGTAAAGCGCCCTTCAAATTTTTGGTCATTTGGTATAGTTTTTTACCCTTTTTGCAATGCTGTGGCATTAATCCTGTGCTATGAATGACTCCAGTCCTGTTTTGATGATGTGGAGTTCTTGTCGCCACGTGCGGACAAAATTTCAGTGATAACACTCGGTATTCCACCATTCCTTGGTCTGCACCCAGTGTTCAATTAGGACCGCCTTCGGCCCTACTTTCCACCTCTACTAGACACATCCAACATGGCAGAACAACTCACACCAACAGAGTTAAACCCAGATTATATGGAACAAGCCACAACTAATCAAATTATGGACACACAGATCAAGAAAACCCGCCAACAGAGGATCCAACTATATCAAGTTGTCAAAGCAGGCCAGCTCCTTCACCAGGGCAAGTGGCTCACCAGGGACCAAGTTCAACAAAAGTTTCCTCATCTCATGGAGGAACTCAACGCAATGGGGATCATTGATTCTTAAGGGGGGAGGACTGATCCAAGTGGATATTGGTGGTCACCCGCATATTCCACTTGGACCCACACCATCGTTTCTTTCAATTTTTCAGTTTCCTTAATTGTAGCACAATTTATTATTTTTAGCAGTTCTTCGGGTCCTGAACTTCCGGAGCTGTTTTGAGGCCCTAAACGACATTTTTTGGGCATGAATGCTACGAATAATATCAAGTCTATTCCAATCTGGACTTGATATTCTTTGTTAGCAATGTAGTCCTCGGATAGATCTTTCTAACGATGTATCGTGTGCGTCAAACAGAGATAGGATGCCAAAGTTACGACCCCGGGAAATTGATGTACCAATTTACCCCAATGGGGCCCATATTCTGGCCTTTCATCTCCCAGGGTTAGGTTTTTGGATGTTTAGGGTTTTCAATTGTTTCTCAGTAATATATAGGAGTTCAAGCCTCATTGTAACAGGCAGTTCAGAGGCTAGTATCCACCACATCTCTTCTCAGAGATAAGATACCAGTGCCCTAGCTAGTTTATTTCCATTCTGTCTATAAGCATTTTTCAGTCATTTGTTATTAATGAAATGAAGTCTTATTTCCGCTGCATCTCTATGTTTATGTGTATTTATGTATTTCATTGTGTTCCTACATAAATCAGGATCAGTGGTATCAGAGCGGTCTGCTCGTTCTCGATATTTCTTTGCATGTCCCCAACGAGGTCGGGGTATAAGGAGTTGGGGCTCGATCTGGTTGAACCTTTGCAAGATCAGTCTCGCAAACCCCGACGACCGCCCATGGGGGAAGAAAATAAATATGAGGGAGCAGGATATCCTATCAAAATGTTGCTCGAGGAGGCCCTCGAGAAACAAAGGAACGCGATGATGGACAACTTTGCCCATATTCTTCAACGGATTCCCACTAGCGGTGCATCAATATCCAACAACCACTCTGGAGGCACCACTCCTTTTAAGGTACAAGTAAAATTTGGCATTACCATATTTGAGGGCCAAATTGATGCAGATGTTGTAGATAGATGGTTGAATCTGTTAGAAGGATATTTCTCGGTTCATGAATTTTCTGACCGAGAAAGGATTATTTCTGCACTCCTCAAAGTTGCCCCCCATGTCAAGGACTGGTGGGAAACCTACTTGGAGAAACAGGGAGAGGGGGAATCCTCTCTATTCTCGACCACACCCACTTGGAATTATTTCTGAGACGCCATCAAGGAACAATATTATCCCATGGGGAGCTATGAGGACAAATACATACAATGGACTATGCTGCGGCAGCAAAGGGACCAAGATGTGTGTGGGATGACGAATCTGTTTCATACCCTACACACAAAGTTGGGTATCAAAGATTCAGAGAAACATTTGGTGTTAAGGTACCTCATTTTTCTGCACAGATACATTCAGGAGGAAATGGAGTTCCTCGACATCTCCTCGCTTGGTGTGGCGTACCGATATGCTACCAAGATTGAGCAGAAGTTCAAACAGAAAAAGCAAGACTTTGGGTCTGTGAATCAGAAGCAAGGGAAATGTACCACCAAACCACAGAACAAAGGACCAAGCCAAGGCGGAGCGGACCAGTATACCCTGCCAAAGCCACAAGAAAAGAACAACACCACGAAGACAAAAAAGGACACGGGGAAGTGGTGTGAGTTCCATAAGAGCTCCACTCAAAACACAAGTGAGTGTTGGGCCAAGCAGTCACTAGTAGCCAAGTTGAAGGCTTCTAAATCAGATACATGCTCCGACTCTGAATCAGAACCTGAAAAGGGGAATGATAGGGGGAAGCAGATTATTGATGCGAAGCCCAACGCCACCATTTCCATTACGAAGATCGAAAAGATCCAATGGAGGCAGAGCGTCTCTTCCATTCCAAGATGTGGGTAAAGGGTTCCCCATTGCAGTTCATTGTCGACAACGGGAGCTAGAAGAAACTTATCTCAGTAGAATTCATGAAGCAGATGGGCTTGCCGACCATAGCACACTTACAACCATACACCTTGCTCGGGTGGTTGCACCAAGGACGGGACCTCTGCGTCAGCCAACAATGTCTCCTTCCCTACAACATCAATCCCTTCACGGATGAGGTATTATGTGACATTGCTCCTCTTGATGTTTCTGATGTATTATTAGGCCAACCGTACTTGTGGAAGCGACATGTTGTGTATGAGTCCAGGCCTCGTGTTGTTATTGTCACCTTGGGAAATAAGTTGTACAAGATACTGGAGGTAGCACCACCTGCCACCATCTCTTTGGTTACTGCAAAACAATGCAATAAGCTCATTTCCAAAACCAGGAAATTTGTTTTCCTGATGATCTGCCTTGAGGGAAACAGGAAGACTGTGGCCATGACCTCGAGATAGGGCCCCGCTACACAAAAACAACAGATGGATAGGGTCATTGAGGAGTACGAGGACATATTCACCTCCCCTGCAAGGGTGCCTCTACATTGCTAGGTCAAGCACCCCATCGATCTGACCCCAGGTGTGTCACTGCCCAATGGACCCATCTATCGGCGCTCTGTTTTGAAGAATGACGAAATCAAGAGGCATATTTAGGAGCTGTTGCAGAAAGGTCACATCTGGCCAAGTTCATCACCCTGTGGGAGCTCGATCGTGTTGGTGCCGAAGAAGGATGGGACTTGGAGACTTTGCATTGACTATCGGGCACTGAACAAGATCATTGTTCGGAATAGGTACCCGATCCCATGGATTGATGACCTTCTGGACCAACTCAAGGGGGTGAAATATTTCAGCAATATGGACTTGAAGTCGGGGTATCACCAGGTAACAATTGAACCCTCTGATGTGTAGAAGACCGCCTTCAAATCCAAGGAAGGCCTTTTCGAATGGTTGGTCATGCCATTCGGGTTGACGAATTCCCCTGCAACCTTCATGAGGCTAATGGAAGATATCCTATGGCCATTCACCAACTCATTTGTAGTGGTGTACTTGGATGACATTCTGATCTTCATCCAGACTTGGGAAGAGCACTTCCATCACATCTGACAGGTCCCCCAAACACTGCGACAACACAAGTTGTGTGCCAATTTGGAGAAATGAACTTTTGGCATGACCCAGGTTCAATATCTAGAATACATTATTGATGAGCGGGGGGTGCATGTGGATCCAACAAAGATCCAAGTCATTCGGGATTAG
Source organism: Picea engelmannii (assembly GCA_009831015.1). Taxonomy (NCBI): domain Eukaryota; kingdom Viridiplantae; phylum Streptophyta; class Pinopsida; order Pinales; family Pinaceae; genus Picea; species Picea engelmannii. Next base: position 60,810 of record ML832326.1, on the reverse strand, counting down.
CCAGCCCCAACCACCCTAATAGAGCTCTGGAGATTTTTAGGTCTTGCCAATTTCTACCGTAGGTTTGTGTTGGGATTCTCTCATATCACTTGGCCCTTGAGTCAAGTCATGAAGGGAGGAGCTAAAGAAAAATTATTTTGGTCTGAATCTCAACAGAAGGCATTCGGGGAGTTGAAGCATCACCTCTACTCTGCACCAGTGCTCACATTACCAGACTTGCAACAACCATTTGAGATCGAGACAGATGCCTCTGACTATGCCATTGGGGCAGTTCTTACTCAACATGGGCATCCAGTGGCATATCACAGTGAGACACTTTCCGACATAGTCCGGAAGTGTCCCACTTATGACAAAGAAATTTATTCCATTGTGCAGGCTTGTCGGCAATGGAAGCATTACATTTTGGGAAAGGAAACGGTCATCCACACAAACCACCAAACCCTACAGTTCATACAGACACAAGGGAAGTTGCAAAACGATCGCCATCAGAAGTGGTCCACATACCTGCAACAGTTTCATTTGAACATTAAGTACAAGAAAGGCAACACCAATAATGTTGCAGACTTCCTCATTCGACCACCCATCATGGCGCTAAACACTGTGCTCAACTCTAGTGGGCATGAGACTTCCGATTGGCCACTTCTCTACACAAGTGATCCAGAATTCGGCCACACATACAATACACTCTTGGAGGGTAAGAAAGTTCCCAATTTTCACCTCCAGGATGCCCTGCTTTGTCACCTGGGACACCTTTGTGTTCTTTCAAGTGAGCATGCGAAGATGATTTGGGAGGCACACTACAGTCGGGTCGCTGGGCATTTTAGGGTCGAGAAAACCATGGCAGTACTACAAAAGTATTTCTATTGGCCGACCCTTTGACAGGATGTCGGGAAGTACATCAAGTCCTACACTGCTTTCACCATTGCCAAACCGACCATCAAGAAGCATGGCCTCTATACTCCGCTTCCTACCCCCAGTCAACCTTGGGAATCCATCTCTATGGATTACATGTCTGACCTTCCTTCTACTAAGAATGGCAATGACTGTGTTTTTGTGGTCTTCGACCAATTCTCGAAGATGTCCATTCTGATGGCCTGCAAGAAGAATATCACAGCAGAAGCCACTGCTAAACTCTTCTTTGAGTGAGTGTGGGTACACTTTGGGATCCCACAGTCTATCCTCTCAGATCAGGACATCAGGTTCCTCGATACATTTTGGTCCAACCTCTGTTCGATGTTGGACACCAAGCTCACCAAGTCCACAACTTTCCATCCACAAACTGATGGCTAGACAGAGGTCGTCAACCAGATGATTGTACACATTCTGTGCATGTACAACTCAAATCATCCACGCACATGGGATGAAAGCCTCCCCTATTTCCAACACAGCTACAACTGGGCTCTCCATATCTCAACCAACCACATCCCCTTTCAAGTGGGCTTGGGATTCCATCCACTATGTCCCATTGTCGTAGCCATGCCATTTGCAGCTACTCGAGAAGATTCGGCACATGTCGAGTCCGAGGATAACAAGGAAAAACACTTCATTGAGCGCATTCAGTACATCTGCCAACAAGCTCATGACATCTTGGACAGAGCCAATGCTAAGTACAAGCAACAACATGATCAACATCGGGTGCCACACAACTTCCAGGTGGGCGACAAAGTGTGGGAACATTTGCAAAAGGAGCGCCTTGCTGGACCCTACCGCAAGATTCACCCACTCCAATATGGGCCATACACCATCACCAAGGATGTAGGGGACAATGCCTTTGAGCTCGGTATTCCACCATTCCTTGGTTTGCACCCAGTGTTCAATTTGGACCTCCTTCGGCCCTACTTTCCACCTCTACTACACACATCCAACATGGCAGAACAACTCACACTAACAGAGTCTCAATGCTCCAACGAATATTGAGTCTAGTCCATTACGGACTCGATATTCGTTGTCAGCAATGTAGTCCTCAGATAGATATTTCTAGCAATGTATCATGTGCAAGATCTAGTTGAACCTTTGCAAGATCAGTCTCGTAAACCCCGACGACCGCCCATGGGGGAGGAAAAGAAAGATGAGGGAGTAGGATATCCTATCAAAATGTTGCTCTAGGAGGCCCTTGAGAAACAAAGCAACGCGATGATGGACAACTTTTCCTAGATTCTACAACGGATTCCCACTAGCAACGCATCGACATCCAATAGCCACTCTGGAGGCACCACTCTTTGACATTCCCATATTTGAGGGACAAATAGATGCAGATTTCGTAGATAGATGGTTGAATCTGTTAGAAGGATATTTCTCAGTTCATGAATTTTCCGACCGAGAAAGGATTATTTTCGCACTCCTCAAAGTCGCCCCCCATGTCAAGGACTGGTGGGAAACCTACTCGAAGCAACAGGGAGAGGGGGAACCCTCTCTGTTCTCAGCCACACCCACTTGGAATTATTTCCGAGACGCCATCAAGGAAAACTATTATCCTGTGGGGAGCTATGAGGAAAAATACATATAATGGACTACGCTGCGGCAGCAAAGGGACCAAGATGTGCATGAGATAACGAATCTGTTTCATACCCTACACACAAAGTTGGGTATCAAAGATTCAAAGAAACATTTGGTGTTAAAGTAACACAGTTTTCTGCACAGATACATTCAGGAGGAAATGGAGTTCCTCGACACCTCCTCTCTTGGTGTGGCGTACCAATACACTGCCAAGATTGAACAGAAGTTCAAACAGAAAAAGCGAGACTTTGGGTCTGAAAATCAAAAGAAAGGGAAAGGACAAACCAAACCGCAGAACAAAGGACCAAGCCAAGGCAGAGCGGCCTAAGATAAACCGCCAAATCCACAAGCAAAGAACAACACCACAAAGCCAAAAAAGGACATGGGGAAGTGGTGTGAGTTCCATAAGAGCTCCACTCACAACACAAGTGAGTGTCGGGCCAAGTAGTCACTGGTAGCCAAGTTGAAGGCTTCTTAATCGGATACATGCTCCGACTCTGAATCAGAACCCAACAAGGGGAATGACAGGGGGAAGCAGATTATCAATGCAGAGCCCAATGCCACCATTACCACCACGAAGATCCAAAAGATCTAGAGGAGGCGGAGCATCTCTTCCATTCCAAGATGTGGGTAAAGGGTTCCCCGTTGCAGTTCATTGTCAACAGCGAGAGCCAGAAGAACCTCATCTCGGTATAGGTCATGAAGCGGCTAGGCTTGCCGACCACAACACACCCACAACCATACACCATCAGGTGGTTGCACCAAGGACGGGACCTCCGCGTCAACCTACAATGTCGCCTTCCCTACAACATCAAGCCCTTCACGGATGAGGTATTATGTGACATTTCTCCTCTTGATTTTTCTTATGTATTATTAGGCCAACTGTACTTGTGGAAGCGACATGTTGTGTATGAGTCTAGGATTTGTGTTGTTATCGTCACCTTGGGTAATAATTTGTACAGGATACAGAAGATAGCACTGCCTACCACCATCTCTTTGGTTACTGCAAAACAATGCAGTAAGCTCATTTCCAAAACCAGGAAATTTGTTTTCCTGATGTTCCTCCCTGAGGGAAAGACGAAGACTGTGGCCATGACCTCCAGATAGGGCCCCACTGCACAAAAATAATAGATGGATAGGGTCATGGAGGAGTATGAGGACATCTTCACCTCCCCTGCAGGGGTGCCTCTACATTTCCAGGTCAAACACCCCATCGATCTGACCCCGGGTGCGTCACTGCCCAATGGACCTATCTATCGGTGCTCTGTTTTGGAGAATGATGAAATCAAGAGGTAGATTCAGGAGTTGTTGCAGAAAGGTCACATCTGAACAAGTTCATCACCCTGTGGGAGCCCAATCATGTTGGTGCAGAAGAAGGATGGGACTTGAAGACTTTGCATTGACTATTGGGCACTGAACAAGATCATTGTTCGGAATAGGTACCTGATCCCATGGTTTGATGACCTTCTGGACCAACTCAAGGGGGAGAAATATTTCAGCAAGATCGACTTGAATTCAGGGTATCACCAGGTACCAATCGAACCCTCTGATGTGTGGAAGACTTCCTTCAAATCCGAGGGCCTTTTCGAATGGTTGGTCATGCCATTCGGGTTGATGAATGCCCCTGCAACCTTCATGAGGCTAATGGATGGCATCCTATGGCCATTCACCAACTCATTTGTGGTGGTGTACTTGGACGACATTATGATCTTAAGCTAGACTTTGGAAGAGCACCTCCACCACATCCGAAAGGTCCCCCAAACATTGCGACAACACAAGTTGTGTGCCAATTTGGCGAAATTCACTTTTAGCATGACCCAGGTTCAGTATCTGGGATACATTATTGATGAGAGGGGGGTGCATGTGGATCTAGCAAAGATCCAAGTCATTCAGTATTAGCCATCCCCAACCACCCTAACAGAGCTCCGCAGCTTTTTAGGTCTTGCCAATTTCTACCATAGGTTTGTGTTGGGATTCTCTCATATCACTTGGCCCTTGAGTCAAGTCCCCAATCGAGGAGCTAAAGAAAAATTCTTTTTGTCAGAATCTCAACAGAAGGCATTCAGGGAGTTGAAGCATCGCCTCTTATCTGCACCAGTGCTCACATTACCAGACTTGCAACAACCATTTGAGATCGAGACAGATGCCTCTGACTATTCCATTGGGGCAGTTTTTACTCAACATGGGCATCCAATGGCATATCACAGTGAGACACTTTCCGACATAGTTCGTAAGTATCCCACTTATGACAAATAAATGTATTCCATTGTGCAGGCTTGTTGGCAATGGAAGCATTACATTTTGGGAAAGGAAACGGTCATCCACACAGACCACCCAGCCCTGCAGTTCATATAGACACAAGGGAAGTTGCAGAATGATCGCCATAAGAAGTGGTCCACATACCTGCAACAGTTTCATTTGAACATTAAGTACAAGAAATTCAGCACCAATAATGTTTCATACTGCCTTAGTCGACCACCCATCGTGGCGCAAACCACTGTGCTTAACTCTTGTGGGAACGAGACTTCCGATTGGTCGCTTCTCTACACAAGTGATCCAGAATTTGGCAACACATACATTACACTCTTGGAGGGTAAGAAAGTTCCCAATTATCACCTCCAGGATGCCCTACTTTGTCACTTGGGACACCTTTGTGTTCCTTCAAGCGAGCATGCCAAGATGATTTGGGAGGCGCACTACAGTCAGGTCGCTTGACATTTCAGGGTCGAGAAAATCATGGCAGTACTGAAAAAGTATTTCTATTGGCCGAACCTTCGATGGGATGTCGGAAAGTACATCAAGTCTTGCACTGCTTGCGCCATTGCCAAACCGACCATCAAGAAGCAAGGCCTCTATACTCCGCTTCCTACCCCCAGTCAACCTTGGGAATCCATATCTATGGATTACATGTCAGCCTTCCTTCTACTAAGCATGGCAATGACTGTGCTTTTGTGGTTGTCGACTGATTCTCGAAGATGTCCATTATGATGGCCTGCAAGAAGAATATCACAGCAGAAGCCACTGCTAAACTCTTCTTTGAATGAGTTTGGGTACACTTTGGGATCCCACAGTCTATCATCTCATATCGGGACAGTAGGTTCCTCAATACATTTTGGTCCAGCCTCTGGTCGATGCTGGTGTTATAACCCTAAATTGCACCACATATGCTTACCTAGCATCAAGCCAACTCATATCCCTTCTTTGCCAAAACTATGCTGAACAACTCTTTGAAAATCCTCTTGTGTCAAGGCCCACGCGCCCTAACCTATTACTACACGCGTGTGCACGCTGGCAGGCCCACTACAGCCCGCGTGTACCTAACAAAGCACAAAAAAAGGAAAGTTGCCGACGGAACAAAAAGCTACGGGTCAGTTAACTGAAACTCCCGGCCATGCATGGCCGAGGGTTCGTCCAAAACCCTAGCTCCTTCTATCCTATAAAAGAAGGGGTAGGGGTACCATTTGGAAGAGGAAAAAATATAGCGAAGAAACTTTGCCCATTTACATAATCCATTGTCCCAACCCTTTAGCCTTTCCTCATGCCAAAGGAGATTTAACGCAAAGCAGTTGGAGTATAGAAGAAGAGGAGCCCAGGATCAGGATCAAGGAGCGATGGTCGATCTCGACTTTGGTTGTAAGTTGATTCATTTTTCAAATAATAAAAGAATACTTTTCCCATCCCAATGCATGAGTTATCTATGGTTTGGTTAATTTATGATTAATTTCTAACCCTTAAGTAGATAAGTAGCATGCATGCACAGTTGTTATTTGTCTTGATTGCAGGTTATCTGTGGAAGGAGCAGCGCAAGCAAGTGGTCAAAGCGCAACGGGGGATCTACACCGAACGCCAGTAACAAGGTTAGTAGTCCCTTTCCATGCATGTATTGTGAAAGAGGGGTTTAAGTTTTGGGTGGTAGGTTAGAAAGTAATTTCTTTACGGTCAAAATCTGCATGCAAGTCTGACCCTAGTTTGCTAGTCCGTAGGGTATTTTTCCCAACAACAGAATTGGCGACCATACCGAGGATTGATACTCTTTAGGGTTTCCGGATTTAGTTGAGTTTTTTGGGTAGTTTAAAAGATTAGATTTTCTATTTCTTTGCATGTCTTTTTCTGTAAGGTCTGAGCGAGCAGGGATCCTGGTTCTTCATACCAGTTTTCCCTGACTTCTGCTTGACGGTAGTTGTCGGGACACACAGAGGTACACGCGGCCTGCAGAAGGCCTGCACTTGTGTACCCACGCCCTATCCTCTTACAGCTCGCATGTGAACGCTAGATATAGGGATAATAGTAGCGTGTAGGAGTTCAGAGAAATTTGGAGGCAGTCCACCTCTTCCCTGTCAGAATTATACATTCTCGGGGGGTTTTTTGGAATCCTGTCTGAATCTTGCTGGTTCACAGTCCTATCTCAGATTGCTTTTTTTCACCTTGTTATTCCTTTCATTATTTTTCTTTTCTGTTAGACAGAGCATCCAATCCTTCAAGGGACCCTAGTTATCAATACCAGAGGCCTCTTCCTGGTCTGGACTGCCTGTTTTTATTTCTGTCTTAAAATTTAGTCATAGATGCACCCTGTACAAGGTCAGCCCACATGTACACGCTTCTTGTTTCAGCTCAACACACATTTGCACGCGTGCTGTTTTAGTGACAGTAACATGCTTGACAAGCTACTTTTTGTTCAGGGTGGGGCAGTCATCCCCTCCTTTGATGAGAAGTATTCCTCTTAGGTGTTTGAGTCTAGGGTTGAACAATCAGTAGGTTAGGTCATCATACCCTTAGCCTTCTTTTTCTCAGTTGATAATTGACAGAAAATATAAAAAAAAGAAAATTGGTTTTTAGACAAGCGTAAGAGTCTTTGTTTTCATTGTGTGTTTTTTCTTTGATTCTTTGCGATCTGCGCTTTAAGCCAGAATTTGTTTTTCTTGGTTTTGTGCTTGTCGATATTTTCCCTTTGTTGCTTTACTAGCACTTGAATAAAAAAAATTCTCTCTATTCATTTTCTTCTTTGTTTGAAGAGTGTGTTTCTGCATCATTAGCTAGGGAGAAGTCTTTTATTTCATAAGTTTTTGCAGTTCATTTAGAGCATAAGTAACTCGTAGTCGAGAGAAATTCCTTTATGTTTGCTGCATAAAATCTTAGAAAAAATTGAAAAGAAAAAGAAATATTTCTTTGTGAAAAGTTGCTGAAATTTTGCATTTAGTAAAAGTCTTTTGTTTCCAACATTTTTTCATTTGTTTTTTCTTTCGTCTTTACACATCATCAGTTTCACCCTCATACCCCTTGACGTAAGAAAAGACCATAAAATCAACGCTAATTTAAAATCTATTAGACTTTTTGTTTGTAGGGTTCACAAACTACTTCAGGACTAGGGCCTTGGATTAGGTTGGAGAGGAAACTCTCCAAGGCCATTCAAAACCAAACATTGGAGTCTATGATAGGGAGTGTCTAAGTCCAGTTTCATGGAATTTATCTGGGACCCCCCTCTAACACAGGGGATAAACATGAGGTCGTGTGCGGAAAGGTAGCGGAGATAACCCCTCCAAAGCCGGACCAATCGTAGTGGAGAATACATATCGAGGGCTTGTTTTGGGATTTTGTCGTTTGCATTTTCCATGGGGCTTCGTGGTTCTCAAATCCATTCGAGGTCCTCAGTTGTCTTCCGGACCATTTTCTCTCGATACCCTTGACAGGTTTCGGGCTTGATACCCTGCTCATTGTGGTCTACCCGACTTTCGACTGTACCCGCCTGGTGGTTGTTCACGTGCTGGCAACCTAGTTGCCAATCTTTTTAGGGACATACACAGGTGACTGCGGGGGTATACCACGATACCTAGGATAGACATCGGGCCATGCTTTGAAAATTATACCCGGAGGGTGATTCCGTGTTCGAGTTGCACTTGCACTGGTAAGTTTCTCTAGTGTTGGTTGTTGTAACTGTTCTTCCAAATAGTTTAGAGATTGCTTGTCTTATCTCTTAGGGGTTTCTTTTTAGTGTGTGTTACTTTTGAACATTTAGAATACCTTAGTGTGTCTTGGATATTCTCACACAATGGAGGATCCCGAGCTTCGCCGGTCACGAAGGCTTCTTGGCCTGCTGCTGGTTACATTGGAGCCACCCTCGCCACCATTAAGGCGGAAGCTAGACCAACAAGGGTCTTTCGAAGCGATCGGGTTACAAACCTTTGTGCCTAAACAACTCCCGGAGGAATCAACCGTCGCTCTTGGCTCAGTTGAAACCCCAACCACTGATACCTAGCCACAAGTTATTGTACCAATCCAATTTTACGAATGCCTGTCAGTGCCTCACACAGCTATGGAAACAAACGATGTTACTTCTTCTGGGAATTCCCACCATAGTTGCTACCATAGGAGAATCATCTCCTAACTTGCCGTCGTCGGTCCGAGCCACCATGGTCTCGGCTGCAACTACGTCGCACAGTGGACCAAACCCATCTATGGCGGCGGCCACAACCCCCTTCACACCTAGTGCGACAGGCCCTCTGTTCTCATACTGTATGCCTAGTTCGGGTACAAGTCCTGCACTCACTTACTCCACTTTACAAACTTTGGGTCTGGGGGCAGGGAGCTCTAATGCTCCCCTGCAAGGTCAACTTGGGGGAACTCCTGTCCCTTTTAATGCTTTTCCTTACGAAGGAGGTCATATCCCTCCTTATTCCCCTTCGCTTGGTGGTCCGTATCAGCAGTCCGCCGGGCAGCCTGCACACACTAGTTTATTTGGAGCAGGGAGTCAAGGAACACCTGCACACGGTATGTCGGTTGGTTCGTCACCATTTGTTTGGAACGGGACATTTGGTAACAATACTTTCTCATCCACCGCTTTCCCGTCTGGGGGCAATCCCATTTTTGGACAGTCTACTCCGGTGCAGGGTACTATTCCTACGCCGGGGGCACATATAGCAGGACCTTGGAACTCAAGACAAGGATCTGTTCCCTCCTCTGGAATGCCATTCTAGGGTAATTCTTTCCACATTCAATGGAACCCTGGACAGACTACTATGCCTCTCCCATCAGGACCGGCATGGGGTAATCCTTCCCATGCATGCCCAACACCCTATGTCCTTTATGGGAAATCAGCCAATGATGTCTCCACAGATGCAAAATCCTTATGTTGGTCAGAGCCATGGTTTCTACCAGAATCCAAGCCAGCAACAATACTTTTCCTGGCAACCTGGTGCCAGTCAAACTCCAGGACCCTTTTCCCAAGGTTATCAGCAACAACCCAAACTACCATTCCTGGTGACATTACACTTGCTAGATTTGACAAGGTTGTTAAATGATCCTATTTGTCATGATCCACGTTGCACTCCTATGCCAACGAAGTTGCCTTCGGACATTCCAAAGTTCGAGGCCAAGACTAAAGAAGATCCAGGTGATCATGTGACTACCTTCCATCTTTGGTGTTCATCTAACTCATTGAAATATGACTCCATACAGTTGCGATTGTTTCAACGCACTCTTATCGAGAGTGACGCAAAATGGTACATCGAGATCGATAACTCAAGATACTCTTCTTTTGGCGAATTGTTGATGGTATTCCTTAACCATTTCCAGTTACCTCTGAGATACGATGTTGGCACAGAGCTGCTCTCCAATTTCGAATAGACAATAGCGGACCATATCTCTGATCATATCCAAGAATGGAGATGCTGGAAGAGTCTAATCAAAGTACTAGTCCCACCATCATTCCTTCTTGAGTGGTTCCTTAAGTCTTTGGTCCCACAATTATCCAAAGACGTCGCAACTTCTGGAGTTTTCTCTAAAGAAGATGCCATCATGAGGGCTCAACAGTTTGAGCTCATCTATTCTCAGTCTGGTTTATTATACAACATCCTTCCGGATGCACCACGATTGATACTGGATAAAACTAGACAGAGAGTTGGACCACATGCCGATGGTATTGTTGGTTCAGCACAAACCAAGCCCACTGAGAAATTGACAAAACAATTCTAACAGTTATCTATACAACACTCAGCGGCCAGCCAGACTACTGCTTTGGCTGCTCCTCCTACCCAAACGTCGGAAGTACACTCTGTGCAGTTGACTAACCCAAAGGCCACACAGCATCTTGAAGGGAAGAAAAAACAATGAAAGAAAGGTAAGGGAGATAAAAAAAACCCATTGATAATGCTGGCGGGGACACCACGGAAAAAAGGAAGGCGAGGTATCCGTGCAACTTGTGTGCGGAAGACCACCCGACCCATGTTTGTCCTCGACTTGTAGAGGCCCAAAATTTTGTCACACAGCAACAACAAGCATTGTTGACTAATCCGTTTCAACATGGGCAAAATTTAACTCAAGCCTCTACAAGTGCTGAAGGGGGCAGCCCAGAAACCTGCCCTCCTCCAAACAATCCCTCATCTGCGAACATATATATGGTTAAGGGTGATGCTTTCATAACGACTAGAGTGCATGACTATAGTAAACCAAGCGCTTCTGAGAAGGGTAAAGAAGATGACCTCCCATCTCTTCCTCTACAGATCGAGAAGACGTTGGGAGAAACAATGACACACATTCCAAAGGGTGCATTTAAGAAAGCTTCTCACAACCCAAATGCAAGGGCCGCACAGAATTACTCTATGGTGGAGGATTTATCACAAACCCCTTGTGCAATGTCTGCTTTGGAGGTCCTCCAAAGTTTCTTTGCTCAGAGGAAAGCCTTGTTAACTGCTTTAGGCTCTACTAAGACTTGTAATCCGGGTACCATCATGTTAGATACAACTGACTTAAAACCTCATCTGCCTTACCATGTAGCGTTTCAGATAGTAGTGGCTCATCCCACGAAAACTTTTACATGAAATATATTCTGCATGATGGTCGATGAGGGTGCCTTGACATGCGTTATGTCATTATCATGTTGGAAGGCCATTGGCCATCCCTCTTTGTCTCCATCACCTACTCTCCCCACTGCTTTCGACGGTCGTTCTTTCCGACCACATGGCATCATTCCTTCTTTCCCTGTGCAGTTAGGAGGGAAGACCGTGTGTGTCGAAGTAGAGGTAGTCGATGCTCCCCTCGACTATAATCTCTTGTTAGGACGAAGTTGGACTTATGTTATGCAATCTATGGTTGCTACAGTTTTTCGATTCTTTTTGTTTCCACATGAGGGTCGGATAGTGACCATCGATCAATTGTCCTTCTCTCGACCTGACCCATCTTTGGGGGCATCCACAGTCCCCATGATTGATAATACTCAACCAGGTGTCATTAACGTAGGATTTGGTTTGTGCCCATCCTTGATGGGTACTTTCGATTACCCACCTCTTCACGATGATGTCAAATTTATATCTACTCACCATAAGGTTGAGATTTTTCAAGTTTCGTCATTCCGCACGAATTACTTTGAGGATCCTTGGATTCTTCCTTCCCCATCAGCCACGATGGATGAGACAGGGCATTCAGGCATGTCCATGCCCTTGTCGACCGCTGAAGTAGCGTACTCTTTAGTCCAGCAAGCTTCAGTTATCCCTGATCCGACTCCCGCACAGGAGTTAGATCCACTTCTAGAGCCTATTTGGGCTCAGGGTTCTCTTGCTAACGTTGATTCGTTAGACTTAGTCTTGCCTTCTGACGAAGCAGTAATCAAAGAAATGACTAGTCCGAACAAACCTTGGGAAGATCTTCATCATAGATCCTACTTTCTCCCAGAGTTAAGCTGAATTGAAGCAGGAGAATTCACCGTTACCATGACGGGAGATCAGCCATGTCCTATTAACCTCTTGGCTACATAGGAAATTTATGTTGAGGGAAATATGGAGACTATCACTGAAACTATACCCATCAACATCTCTCGAAACCCTGGCATCGTGGAGAATGTCTTCATCGGAGCAGATTGTTCCCCGAAAGAGATTCAAATTTACACGGATCTTTTCAAAGAATTCTGCGATGTTTTTTCCTGGTCTTATGAGGAAATGCCAGGTATCGATCCGAAAATAGTTGAACATGAAATCACAACGTATCTTGATGCCAAGCTTGTTCGAAAAAAACTTCATCCATTTGATCCTAAGAAAGAAGCAGCCATCAAGATTGAGGTTGAGAAATCGCTAAAGGCAGGTTTCATTTATCCTATTCATTTGACTCAATGGGTGTCAAACCACGTGTCGGTCAACAAAAAACAAGGCACGATTCGTGTATGTATCGATTTTTGTGATTTGAACAAGGCATGTCCCAAAGATAATTTTCCAACACCATTCATTGACCAGATCATTGATGAATGTGTTGGTTGTGAAGCCTTTTCGTTCATGGATGGTTTGTCGGGATATAATAAAATCCAAATCAAACCTGAAGACCAACGCAAGACGACATTCATTTGTCCGTGGGGTACATTCGCATATCGTAAGATGCCTTTTGGCCTTAAAAATACTGGAGCCACATTCCAACAAGCCATGTATTTTGCGTTTCATGACCTAAAACATATAGTCGAGGCCTATATAGATGATTTAGCATCACGCTCTCACAAGTGAAAGGATCATCCCACGCACCTTAGACTAATATTCGAACATTGTCGCTACTTCAAGATTCGCTTGAATCCAAACAAGTGCAGCTTCTGCGTAACGTCAGGACGTTTGTTAGGTTTCATTGTATCCACAACAGGGATCATGGTCGATCCTCTTAAGGTGGAGGAAATAATCCAGTTGCCCCCCCCATGCACAATCTTACAACTTCAGAGTCTACAAGGAAAGACGAACATCTTACGATGCTTCATCGCCAACTATGATGAAATCACTAAGGGCTTTATGCGTTTGCTAAAGAAAGATGTTCCTTTTTTCTAGGATGAAGCTTCTCAACACTCTTTCGACGCATTAAAACACGCCCTCACAACCGCACCTCTGCTACGACCACCTAATTATAACAAAGATTTCTTATTATATCTGGCTATCGCAGAGTCAACCATAGGCATGGTTTTAGTTCAGGAAGATGATTCATTTTCAGAATACGTGATCTATTACCTGAGCTGAGGCCTCGTAGGACCGAAACTTAATTATTTGCATATCGAAAAACTTGCATTGGCAGCAGTTCATGCTGTTCAACGGTTCTGTCACTATGTTCTATTTCGCAAGACCACCGTCATTGCTGTCGTGAATCCATTCCAGTACATGTTGACACGATGAGTTATAGGCAGAAAAATCAGTAGTTGGATGGTCATCCTCCAAGAATTTGACTTAGACTTCATTTCAGCCAAGTCCAAGAAGTCATTGGTCTTCGCAGAACTTATTTCGGAGCTTCCGGTTGAGTCAGGTGACGTTGTGCCTGAAGAATCGCCTATCCGGGGGGATATATTTTTGATTGAATCTTCAGACCCCTGGTACGGAGATATACTTATCTATCTCCATACTTTGAAGTGCCCCACCTCTGCTTCTCATGACGAGCGTCGACGAATACGCCATCAGGCTAAGAATTATCTCATACTTGATGATACATTGTATCGGAGAGGTGCAGACTGCATCTTGCGTCGATGTCTTACTCATGAGGAGGCCATCATAGTGCTCAACAATTGTCATACTAGAGCTTGTGGCGGTCACTTATCTGGGTTGGAAACAGCCCAAAAGATTTTACGAGCAGGTTACTTCTGGCCCACACTTATCAAAGATTGTATCGAATCGGTCAAGAAGTGCCATCTGTGCCAAATCTTCTCTCAGAAGATGAGGACACATCCAGCTCCTATGTTTCCTGTCATCACAGTTGGTCCCTTCACTAAGTGGGGGATTGATTACACTACATGAAACCCCCCGTCAGTAAGGGGGCATCACTATATCATCGTAGTTGTCGACTACTTCACTAAGTGGGTCGAAGCTATGCCAACGTTTAATGATGATGGAGAGACTGCAACTCTCTTCTTATTCAACCAAATCATAGCAAGGTTCGGCGTCCTGAGAGATATTGTCATTGACCATGGAAGTCACTTTCAAAACCAAATGATGACTGAATTAACATCAAACCTTGGGTTACGGCAGGAACATTCATCACCTTACTACCCCCAAGCCAATGAGCAGGTGGAAGCTGTAAACAAAACTCTTAAGACGATTCTACAACGAACTATCAACTCAGCCAAGTCAAATTGGCATTTGATGTTATACTCAGCATTAAAGGCTTACCGAACATCTGTTAAGACTGCAACCAGTTTCTCACCTTTTCAACTCATTTACGGGCTGGAGGCAGTCTTGCCCATAGAATGTCAAATCCCATCTCTGAAATTGGCAGTACAGTTATTTCCAGACACTTCTCCACATGAAGAACGGTTAGTATACCTTGAGCAACTTGATGAGCAGCGTCGCGATGCGGCCCTGGCCAACAAGGCTCACAAACATAAGGTCAAGTGTCAATATGATAGGTTCGTTCATCCTCAGATTTTCTCTGAAGGCGACCTTGTCCTGGTCTATGACCAAGACAAGAACCCCCTGGGGGCAGAAAAGTTTAAACCCATGTGGTTCGGACCCTTCATTATCAAAGAGGTATTAAAAAAGGGCTCTTATCATTTGGTTGATTTTGAAGGGAATGCGTTGGCGGAGCCTAGAAATGGGCTCTACCTCAAGAAGTATTACTCATAGATAGGTCACTGTGGTTAACATTTTGTAACATATGTATAGTCTTTGTACTATTAATTTTTAATTTTCTTTTAAAGTGTTATGGACGTGTCATTGATGTTATCTTTCGTCAATATAGCAGATGTCAAGTGTGTCTGAGGTGTTCATTGGGTATGCAAATGGTGCTAGTCGACACACGCGGAGGCTTGCCTCCGCAACTTGGGTAATCTTTACGCCTCAGGGTCAGTTGTTATCTTCCGGAGGTATATGCTTAGGTGACACCACAAATAATGTCACCGAGTATAGTGCAGTTATTGAGTTGCTTCGTATCAACTCATTGGGTATCTCTCATCTTCGGGTCTATCTCGACACTCAACTAGTTGTGTCGCAGCTAAACAAAGTATATCGGGTTCATGATCCAACTTTACACTGATGATTCCTTAGGGTACGTCTCTTAGAACGAAACTTTGATTATATTACATATTTTCATGTTCCTAGGAGATTAAACCAAATTACAGATACTCTAGCTAATCAAATTTTAGATTGGCATCTTTCCCACATATAAAAATACCATGGACATAAACATGTCAATACATTTTTGCACACATAATCCATAAGACCCAAAAAATATAAAAACCATATATAAACATCATAAAATCACTAGAGTACATAGATGGATGCAAGCACCTCAAAAATGGGAATAGTAATGAGTCACCGGGCTTATGCCCTCAAAAATATATACAACAAGGTGCTCGTGGCATATAAAAAGTATAAAGTCTGTTCAGGGCCTATGGGCCCTGTTATAATCATCTACAGCATGGGCTAAATGCCTAAACAAACGAACCCATGTCTGAGGTGCCCCCACAACATGAGGCTGTATGGATGGCGGCAGGTCCTCTATCTCTGCCATCGGGACTATGCGAGTGAGCGCAGTAAAGTTTCGCTCAATTAGCCTAAGGACCCTCTCGGCCTCTCCTGCTGGGAGGTTCCCTGCTACTGCTGCTCCCCCAGCGGCAGCAGCTGTGGCTTCAGGCTATGGGCGACGCCTGTTCCGTGCATAGTCGGCAAGTCGCACGGGTCCCACATCTACATGCAATAAACGTTTACCCATCAAATACTCTGGCATACAAAAAAATGATATATATAACAAAAAGACATAAAAATTACATATGCAAACAAAAAAACTACAAAGGTGGAGACTTACCCATCTCCCCTCGCTCCTCACCAGGAGCCACGGGTATCTCTGGATCTCGAGAGAAATCTATCCCTGCATACGGGTAGTCCTCGATAACAGGGATCTGTCGTGACAGCCAAGCAAAGAAGTGAACATCGAAGGACTCAACGGTCCTTCCACCACCCTGTTGTAGCAGTAACACTGCCCATATACACACTGCAGGGAAAGAGGCCAGATGTCCTCGTACTACAACCCGAGGATTGAAACTCGAAACTCTCTCAAAAAAGAACGAGCACAAGATGGTCCCAACCCGAAGTTCCTCTGTGTCCGATGTTGGCAATCTGTCAATTGCCTCTTCATACACTCCAGTAGTGTGGTACTCCAATCAAATATTTGTGCATTCATGCACTGAATGGCACAGTTCGTTTGTGCGCGCGAAGCCTGATGCACGGCTGCTGAGCCGGTAATCTGCCCAATCAGTAACAAGATAGTCTGTAGTGCTAAGTTGGTAATCTTGCTAATGGGTACCTGGAAACCTGTACATTCGGTCCCGGCCTCACAGTGCTCAACTATCAACTCCTAGATCTTGCTCGGCCCCGCAGGAAAAGTCTGGAAGTTGATTGGTTCCCCTCTCCTTGAGAGGCCATTCAGAAAGTAAATGTCCTCGGTGGTGGGCACCAATGATTTCCCCTCTAGCATAAATGCCTCTGCATCAGGATGCCAGTAATCAAGCAAGGCATTCAGTACCCTTAGTTTCACACGCATAAATGGACATAGGAAGAATTTGAGTAAACCGCATTGCATTAATACGGCCACAGCATTCGGATCTGCAGCAACCAACTCACTGATTGCCTCATGCTCCCTTTCCCTCCACTGAACATACATCCTGCCAACACAACAAGGTAAAGGAGGGTCAATACTTCTTTTTAGCTTGATTTTCCATCAATAAGGAGGGTACATGCGAGTTGTATAGGTGACAGTCGCGTGTACACACGGGAAAACTTTACTCTGCTTGCGTGTACATGCGATCTGTCCAGAGACAGCCCGTGTGTACCTAGGGCCGACCTTTTTAAGGTCGATGCCCACCCAAAAAATAAATTAAATGACTAAATTGATGTATTGAATGGATAGATAAGGGAGTTTGTACTTACTTGGTCCAAGCAGAAGTTCGTTTCATCCACTGTAGCTCCCGGAATCACTATCTTTGGCAAAGGGGGTCTTTTGGCTCCAGAGTCAATTTCCAAATCAGCAATGGTGATAATGAGCTGCCAACTTCTATTTATAGACTTTTTGGCCTCTTTTTGTCACTTTTTTGGCCCCCCTTATCAGTTTCTTTATACCAAAAACCATTTAGAGTGATCCAGAAGTTATATGGGAAGGATTTGATCAGGTATTGGGACAATTTTTTTGAGTTTTGAAAAAATATTGACGGTCCATAAAAAAAAATAAAAAAAAAATCAACTTGAGCATATAGGTTAGGATATCACCCCAACTTTTGCATCTCGTTGCCTTTTTCTTATGCTATAGGATCGATCCCATTAGGTTGTGACATGGAACCATCATATCTGCTCTAGAAGTGTCGTGACTTGGTGGTAGAGCTTACCAGAACATGGATGCCCTAGGTAGGTCATGGTTGCATTATGGTGTCCATGTCGTTTCTAAAAACACAGTAGGCTCGGGAGTCCGTATAGTCTTTCCTGAATATGAGTTTGAGCCTCATTTGCATGAGTCTTTTTTCACTCTTTGTCTTACCCTCGGGACTCCCAAAAAATAACGGGTCTCCTTTTAAGCCCTTTTCAGACCCTCTAAAAATGAAAATATTACTGAGCGATCTTGTGACCTTTCATGCTCGTTAAACTGAAGTTTGAAGTCACGTATTTCCGGCAGTAGTTTACCCCTTTTTCGGTCCGGACAGTAAACTGTATGAACAAATGTATACTCTATCGAATTCTCATTCTTTAGAAGAGTATCCTTAGGTATAATTTTATTCCTTTTTCTGGCCTGAGGGACTAAAGTTACGAAAAAGAAACCCCCACGGAGTCCATAGTTAAGCTCTTTTCAGACTCCCTAAAATTGAAAAGATTGTCGAGTGACCTTATTCTTTCATACTCGTTAAATTGGTCCAAAAGAATATTCCTGACAGAGTCCATAGTTAAGCTTTTTTCAGACTCCTTAAAAGTGAAAAAATAGTCGAGTGACCTTGTCCTTGTCACACTTGTTAAAATGGTTTTGAATTGACGTCTAATCGATGCTAGTTTACCCCTTTTTCGAACCGACTAGACTATTGTCGAAAAAGGTACCACAGAGGAGTCTCCTTTTATGTTTTTTTAGACTCTCTAAACATGAAAAACCATCGAGCTTACCTTCTCTGGGCTTGTTAAACTTACATCGAAGGACGTTACCATTGTGTGTTCTATCAACTGCATTTGCATACCTTATCCACCAGCCTTGTGACAGTTTGCTTCTGCATCTTAACACCTCTGGCCGCCGGAGGATTTTTCCTGAGTATCGTTTTACCAGAACATCAGTCTTGTCCTTGTGCCTTGAGCTTGTATGTTTGCATTACTCGTTCCTCCATTGTAACATAATATTCCTTTATTCTTTTTAAAAAATTATCAAAAAGAACAAAAAAATCAAATATACCCCAAAAATAGGATGGGAAAAGTATTTTCTTTATTGACATCATAATGAGTCGCCCTTGGATAAAGCACATCTATCCGTTTGATCATCAGACTATGCGATGTAGCATGACCTTAGGAAGATTTTTCTCGCTAGATAGAGTTGTGTCCTCCACCGTTTGGTTACTCTTCAAAACATATGGAGAGTTTGCATTGCCTCTTGCTTCGTAGACTTATGATTAACATATATGTTGCATGAGTCTTATCACTTTTCGTGCTATTATCCAAGGGAAATTTGTCACTAAGCCTGAGTCGGCCCCTCTTCAATATGTCTCTTGTCCGCATACCCAGCCATCCTAAACGTCCAATCAAGTCCTTGTTCGAAATCACTGAAGCCTTCAGTCCGATCATCAAGATTATCAAGTCCATAACCGACGAGCTATCGAAGACCTCTGGGTAGTGCAGTCGTACACTCCTATTAAACTCCTACCCGAGTTTTAGAAGATTTTGAAGTTGTTTCTCGAGCTCTGAAGTACAACCATTAGGCCAAATCAGTTTCTGGAAGATGGGTACTCTATATGTATATCTTTTTGATTTTGAGATGTAGCTCCGCTGTGTATTGTTCGCAGCTACTCTTTATAGTTATTTGACATGGATCTATAGTGTATTTGAATGGTAGCCATGGTTCTATTTTATCCCGCGCATGGGTATGCCCGCCTCAGTGAGACATTTGTCATTTTGCAAACGGTACCTCCTGGTTCCTGATCCTTGGGCTCACTCGTTCTACACATCAGTAAATATTGGTAATGTATTTCGGCCATCAGATGCTCTTCTGACCTCACACATTAGGGGGCATCTGTTATAACCCTAAATTGCAACACATATGCTTACCTGGAATCAGGCCAACTCATATCCCTTCTTTCCCAAAACTATGCTGAACAGCTCTTTGAAAATCCTCTTGTGTCAAGGCCCACGCACCCTAACCTATTACTGCACATGTGTGCACACTGGCAGGCCCACTACAGACCGCATGTACCTAACAAAGAAAAAAAAAAGGAAAGTTGCCGAAGGAACAAAAAGCTATGGGTCAGTTAACTGAAACTCCCGGCCATGCATGGCTGAGGGTTCATCCAAAACCCTAGCTCCTTCTAGCCTATAAAAGAAGGGGTAGGGGTACCATTTGGAAGAGGAAAAAATATAGCGAAGAAACTCTGCCCATTTACGTAATCCATTGTCCCAACCCTTTAGCCTTTCCTCATGCCAAAGGAGATTTAACGCAAAGCAGTTGGAGGACAGAAGAAGAGGAGCCCAGGATCAGGATCAAGGAGCGGTGGCTGGTCTCGAATTTGGTTGTAAGTTGATTCATTTTTCAAACAATAAAAGAATACTTTTCCCGTCCCAATGCATGAGTTATCTATGGTTTGGTTAATTTATGCTTAATTTCTAACCCTTAAGTAGATAAGTAGCATGCATGCACAGTTGTTATTTGTCTTGATTGCAGGTTATCTGTGGAAGGAGAAGCGCAAGCAAGTGGTTAAAGCGCAATGGGGGATCTACATCGAACGCCAGTAACAAGGTTAGTAGTCCCTTTCCATGCATGTATTGTGAAAGAGGGGTTTAAGTTTTGGGTGGTAGGTTAAAAAGTAATTCTTTACGGTCAAAATCTGCATGCAAGTCTGACCCTAGTTTGCTAGTCCGTAGGGTATTTTTCCCAACAATAGCTGGACACCAAGCTCACCAAGTCCAAAACTTTCCATCCACAAACTGATGGCCAAACAAAGGTCATCAACCGGATGATTGTACACGTTCTACACATGTACAACTCAAAGCATCCATGTACATGGCATGAGAGCCTCCCCTATGTACAATACAGCCACAATCGGGCTCTCCATAGATCAACCAGCCACAGCCCCTTCCAAGTGGGCTTGGGATTCCAGCCACTATGTCCCATTGACGTAGCCATGCCATTTGTGGCTACTCAGGAAGATTTATCCCATGTTCAGTCCGAGGCTAACAAGGCAAACAACTTCATTGAGCACATTCAACACATCCACCAACAAGCTCATGACATCTTGGACAGAGCCAATGCTAAGTACAAGCAATGACATGATCAACATCGGGTGCCACACAACTTCCAGGTGGGCGACAAAGTGTGGCTACATTTACAAAAGGAGCGCCTCGCTGGACCCTACCGCAAGATTCACCCGCTTCGATATGTGCCATACACCATCACCAAGGTTGTAGGGGACAATGCCTTTGAGCTCGGTATTCCACCATTCCTTGGTCTTCACCCAGTGTTCAATGTGGACCACCTTTGGCCCTACTTTCCAACTCTACTAGACACATCTGACATGGCATAACAACTCACACCAACAGAGTTAAACCCAGATTGCATGGAACAAGCCACAACTGATCGAATTATGGACACATAGATCAAGAACACTCGCCAACAGAGGATCCAGCTATATCAAGTTGTCAAAGCAGGCCAACTCCTTCACCAGGGCAAGTGGCTCATGAGGGACCAAGTTCAATAGAAGTTTCCTCATCTCATGGAGGAACTCAACGCAATGGGGACCATTGCTTCCTACGGGGGGAGGACTGATCCAGGTGGATATTGGTGGCCACCCAACTATTCCACTTGTACCCACACCATCATTTCTTTTAGTTTTTCAGTTTCCTTAATTGTAGCACAATTTACTATTTTTAGCAGTTCTTCGGGTACTGAACTTCTGGAGTTGTTTTGAGGCCCTAAACGACGTTTTTTGGGCATGAATGCTCCGACGAATATCGAGTCCAATATATTTCGGTTTTTATATTCATTGTTAGCAATGTATTCATCATATAGATATTTCTAACGATGTATCATGTGCGTCAAACGGAGATAGGATGCCAAAGTTACGACCTTAGGAAATTGATGTACCAATTTACCCCAACGGGGCCCATATTATGGCGTTTCATCTCCAAGGGTTAGGTTTTTGGATGTTTAGGGTTTTCCATTGTTTCTTAGTAATATATAGGCCTTTGAGCCTCATTGTTACAGGCAGTTCAAAGGCCAGTAGTCACCACATCCCTTCTCAAAGATAAGCTACCAGTGCCCTAGCTAGTTTATTTCAATTCTGTCTGTAAGCATTTTTCAGTCATTTATTATTAATGAAATGAAGTCTTATTTCCACTGCATCTCTGCGTTTATGTGTATTTATATATTTCATTGTGTTCCTACATAAATCGGGATCAGTGGTATCAGAGTGCTCTACTCGTTCTCGATATTTCTTTGCATGTCCCCAACGAGGTCAGGGTATAAGGAGTTGGGGCTCGATCTAGTTGAACCTTTGCAAGAAAAGTCTCGCAAACCCCGACGACCGCCCATGGGGGAAGAAAAGAAAGATGAGGGAGTAGGATATCCTATCAAAATGTTTCTCAAGGAGGCCCTCGAGAAACAAAGGAACGTGATGATGGACAACTTTGCCCAGATTCTTCAACGGATTCCCACTAGCGGTGCATCGACATCCAACAGCCACTCATGAGGTGCCACTCCTTTTAAGGCACAAGTAAACTTTGACATTCCCATATTTGAGGGCCAAATAGATGTAGATGTTGTATATAGATGGTTGAATCTGTTAGAAGGATATTTCTCGGTTCATGAATTTTCCGACCGAGAAAGGATTATTTTCGCACTCCTCAAAGCCGCCCCCCATGTCAAAGACTGGTGGGAAACCTACTCGGAGCAACAGGGAGAGGGGGAACCTTCTCTGTTCTTGGCCACACCCACTTGGAATTCTTTCCGAGATGCCATCAAGGAACAATATTATCCTGTGGGGAGCTATGAAGACAAATACATACAATGGACTACAGTGCGGCAACAAAGGGACCAAGATGTGCATGAGATGACGAATTTGTTTCATACCCTACGCACAAAGTTGGGTATCAAAGATTCAGAGAAACATTCGGTGTTAAAGTACCACATTTGTCTACACAGATACATTCAAGAGGAAATGGAGTTCATCAACATCTCCTCGCTTGGTGTGGCATACCAATATGCTACTAAGATTGAGAAAAAATTCAAACAGAAAAAGCAAGACTTTGGGTTTGTGAATCAAAAGAAAGGGAAAGGACAAACCAAACCACAGAACAAAGGACCAATACAAGGCGGAGCGGCCTCATATAACCTGCCAAAGAAACAAGCAAAGAACAACACCACGAAGCCAAAAAAGGACACGGGGAAGTGGTGTGAGTTCCATAACAGCTCCACTCACAACACAAGAGAGTGTCAGGCAAAGCAGTCACTGGTAGCCGAGTTGAAGGCTTTTGAATCGGATACATGCTCTGACTCTGAATCAGAACCCGACAAGGGGAATGATAGGAGGAAGCATATTATCGATACGGAGCCCAACACCACCGTTGCCACCATGAAGATCCAGAAGGAGGAACCAGAAGATCCAGAGGAGGCGAATCGTCTCTTCCATTCCAAGATGTGGGTAAAGGGTTCCTCGTTGCAGTTCATTTTCGATAGCGGGAGCCAAAAGAACCTCATCTCGGTATATGTTGTGAAGCGGTTGGGCTTGCCAATCACAGCACAACCACAACCATACACCATCGAGTGGTTGCACCATGGATGGGACCTCTGCATAAGCCAACAATGTCGCCTTCCCTACAACATCAATCCCTTCATGGATGAGGTATTATGTGACATTGCTCCTCTTGATGTTTCTAATGTATTATTAAGCCAACCATACTTGTGGAAGGGACATGTTGTGTATGTGTCTAGGCCTCGTGTTGTTATTGTCACCTTGGGCAATAAGCTGTACAGGATACCGAAGATAGCACCACCTACCACCATCTCTTTGGTTATTGCAAAACAATGCAGTAAGCTCATTTCCAAAACCAGGAAATTTGTTTTCCTGATGATCCACCTTGAGGGAAAGAAGAAGACTGTGGCCATGACCTCTAGACAGGGCCCGCTGCACAAAAAAAATAGATGGATAGGGTCATGGAGGAGTACGAGGACATCTTCACCTCCCCTGCAGGGGTGCCTCTACATTACCAGGTCAAGCACCCCATTGATATGACCCTGAGTGCACCGCTACCATAGGATCAAACAAAGGATCCAGCTATATCAAGTTGTCAAAGCAGGCCAACTCCTTCACCAGGGCAAGTGGCTCACCAGGGACCAAGTTCAATAGAAGTTTCCTCATCTCATGGAGGAACTCAACGCAATGGGGACCATTTCTTCCTAAGGGGGGAGAACTGATCCAGGTGGATATTGGTGGCCACTCGCCTATTCCACTTGGACCCACACCATTGTTTCTTTCAGTTTCCTTAATTGTAGCACAATTTACTATTTTTAGCAGTTGTAAAGGTCCTAAACTTCCAGAGTTGTTTTGAGGCCCTAAATGACGCTTTTTGGGCATGAATGCTACAACGAATATCAAGTCTAGTCTATTTCAAACTCGATATTTGCTGTCAGAAATGTAGTCCTCGGGTAGATCTTTCTAACAATGTATCATGTGCGTCAAACGAAGAGAGGATGCCAAAGTTACGACCCTGGGAAATTGATGTACCAATTTACCCCAACGGGGCCCATATTGTAGCGTTTCATCTCCTAGGGTTAGGTTTTTGGATGTTTATGGTTTTCCATTGTTTCTCAGTAATATATAGGCCTTCAAGCCTCATTGTAACAGGCATTTCAGAGGCCAGTAGCCACCACATCTCTTCTCAGAGATAAGCTACCAGCGCCCTAGCTAGTTTATTTCCATTATGTCTATAAGCATTTTTCAGTCATTTGTTATTAATGAAATGAAGTCTTATTTCCTCTGCATCTCTGCATTTATGTGTATTTATGTATTTCATTGTGTTCCTACATAAATTAGGATCAGTGTTATCAGAGAGGTCTGCTCGTTCCCGATCTTTCTTTTCATGTCCCCAACAAGGTCGGGGTATAAGGAGTTGGGGCTCAATCTGGTTGAACCTTTGCAAGATCAGTCTCACAAACCCCGACGACCACCCATGGGGTAAGAAAAGAAAGATGAGGGAGCAGGAGATCCTATCTAAATTTTGCTTGAGGAAGTTTTTGAGAAACAAAGGAACGCGATGATGGACAACTTTGCCTAGATTCTTCAATGGATTCCCATTAGCGGCGCATCGATATCCAACGGCCACACTGGAGGTGCCACTCCTTTTAAGGTACAAGTAAACTTTGAGATTCCCATATTTGAGGGCCAAATAGATGCAGATGAGGTAGATAGATGGGTGGATCTGTTAGAAGGATATTTCTCGGTTCATGAATTTTCCGACCGAGAAAGGATTATTTTTGCACTCCTCAAAGCCGCCCCCCATGTCAAGGATTGGTGCGAAACCTACTCGGAGCAACAAGGAGAGGGGGAACCCTCTATGTTCTTGGCCACACCTACTTGGAATTCTTTCCCAGATGCCATCAAGGAACAATAATATCTTGTGGGGAGCTATGAGGACAAATACATACAATAGACTATGTTGCGGCAACAAAGGGACCAAGATGTGTATTAGATGACGAATATGTTTCATACCCTACTCACAAAGTTGGGTATCAAAGATTCAGAGAAAAATTTGGTGTTAAAGTACCGCATTTGTTTGCACAGATACATTCAGGAGGAAATGGAGTTCCTCGACATCTCCTCGCTTGGTGTGGCATACCGATATGGTGCCAAGATTGAGCAGAAGTTCAAACAGAAAAAGCGAGACTTTGGGTCTGCGAATCAGAAGCAAGGGAAAGGTACCACCAAACCACAGAACAAAGGACCAAGCCAAGGCGGAGCGGCCCAGGATAACATGCCAAATCCACAAGCAAAGAACAATGCCATGAAGCCAAAAAAGGACACCGGGAAGTGGTGTGAGTTCCATAAGAGCTCCACTCACAACACAAGTGAGTGTCGGGCCAAGCAGTCACTTGTAGCCGAGTTGAAGGCTTCTGAATCGAATACATGCTCCGACTCTGAATTAGAACCTGACAAGGGGAATGACAGGGGGAAGAAGATTATCGATGCGGAGCCCAATGCCATTGTTGCCACCACGAAGATCCAGAAGGAGGAACCAGAAGATCTAGAGGAGGTGGAGCGTCTCTTCCATTCCAAGATGTGGATAAAGGGTTCCTCATTGTAGTTCATTGTCAACAGAGGGAGCCCGAAGAACCTCATCTCGGTAGAGGTCGTGAAGCAGCTGGGCTTTCCGACCACAGAACACCCACAACCATACACCATCGAGTGGTTGCACCAAGGACAGGACCTTTGCGTCATCCAACAATGTCACCTTCCCTATAGAATCAAGCAATTCACGGATGAGGTATTATGTGACATTTCTCCTCTTGATGTTTTTGATGTATTATTAGGCCAACCATACTTGTGGAAGCAACATGTTGTGTATGAGTCCAGGCCTCGTGCTGTTATTATCACCTTGGGCAATAAGTTGTACAGGATACCGGAGATAGCACCGCCTACCACCATCTCTTTGGTTACTGCAAAAAAATACAGTAAGCTCATTTCCAAAACAAGGAAATTTATTTTCCTAATGACCTGCCCTGAGGGAAAGAGCAAGACTGTGGCCATGACATCCAGGCAGGGCCTCGCTACACAAAAGAAACAAATGTATAGGGTCATGGAGGAGTACGAGGACATCTTCACCTCCCCTGCAAGGGTGCCTCTACATTGCCAGGTGAAGCAGCCCATCGATCTTACCCTAGGTGCGTCGCTGCCCAATGGACCCATCTATCGACACTTTGTTTTGGAGAATGACAAAATTAAGAGGTAGATTCAGGAGTTGTTGCAGAAAGGTCACATCCGGCCGATTTCATCACCCTGTGGGAGCCCGATCGTGTTGGTGTAGAAGAAGGATGGGACTTAGAGACTTTGCATTGACTATCAGGCACTGAACAAGATCACTGTTCGGAATAGGTACCCGATCCCATGGATTGATGAACTTATGGACCAACTCAAGGGGGCGAAATATTTCAGCAACATCGACTTGAAGTCAGGGTATCACCATGTACCAATCGAACCCTCTGATGTGTGGAAGACTGCCTTCAAATCCAAGGAGGGGCTTTTTGAATGGTTGGTCATGCCATTTGGGTTGACGAATGCCCCTGCAACCTTCATGATGCTAATGGATGACATCCTACAGCCATTCACCAACTCATTTGTAGTGGTGTACTTGGATGACATTATGATCTTCATCCAGATTTGGGAAGAGCACCTCCACCACATCCGACAGGTCCCCCAAACATTGCGACAACACAAGTTGTGTGCCAATTTGGAGAAATGCACTTTTGGCATGACCCAGGTTCATTATCTGGGATACATTATTGATGAGCGTGGGGTGCATGTTGATCTAGCAAAGATCCAATTCATTCGGGATTGGCCAGCCCCAACCACCCTAACAGAGCTCTGCATCTTTTTAGGTCTTGCCAATTTCTACCATAGGTTTGTGTTGGGATTCTCTCATATCACTCGGCCCTTGAGTCAAGTCACCAAGGGAGGAGCTAAAGAAAAATTATTTTTGTCTGAATCTCAAAAGAAGGCATTCGGGGAGTTGAATCATCACCTCTGCTCTGCACCGATGCTCACATTACCAGACTTGCAACAACCATTTGAGATCGAGATAGATGCATTTTACTATGCCATTGGGGAAATTCTTATTCAACATGGGCATCCAATGGAATATCACAGTGAGACACTTTCCGACACAGTCCTAAAGTATCCCACTTATGACAAAGAAATGTATTCCATTGTGCAAGCTTGTCGGCAATGGAAGCATTACATTTTCGGAAAGGAAACAGTCATCCACACAGACCACCGACCCCTACAGTTCATACATACACAAGGGAAGTTGCATAACGATCACCATCAGAAGTGGTCCACATACCTGCAATAGTTTCATTTGAACATTAAGTACAAGAAAGGCAACACCAATAATGTTGCAGACTACCTTAGTCAACCACCCATCATGGCACTAACCACTATGCCCAACTCTTGTGGGCACAAGACTTCTGATTGGCTTCTTCTCTACACAAGTGATCTAGAATTTGGCCACACATACAATACACTCTTGGAGGGTAAGCAAGTTCCCAATTTTCACCTCTAGGATTCCCTGCTTTGTCACCTGGGACACATTTGTGTTCCTTCAAGCGAGCATGCCAAGATGATTTGGGAGGCACACTACAGTCAGGTCGTTGGGCATTTCGGGGTCGAGAAAACCATGGCAGTACTGCAAAAGTATTTCTATTTTCCAAACCTTCGATAGGATGTCGGGAAGTACATCAAGTCCTGCACTGCTTGAGCCATTGCCAAACCGACCATCAAGAAGAAAGGCCTCTATAATCCACTTCCTACCCCCAGTCAACCTTGGGAATCCATCTCTATGGATTACATGTTGGGCCTTCCTTCTACTAAGCATGGCAATGACTATGTTTTTGTCATCATCAACCGATTCTCAAAGATGTCCATTATGATGGCCTGCAAGCACAGCAGAAGCCACTGCTAAACTCTTCTTTGAACGAGTGTGGGTACACTTTGGGATCCCACAGTCTATCATCTCAAATTGAGATAGCAGGTTGCTCACTACATTTTGGTCTAGCCTCTGGTTGATGCTGGACACCAAACTCACCAAGTCCACAACTTTCCATCTGCAAATTGATGTCCAGATAGAGGTCGTCAACCGAATGATTGTACACATTCTGCACATGCACAACTCAAATCATCCACGCACATGGGATGAGAGCCTCCCCTATGTACAACACAACTACAACCGGTCTCTCCATAGCTCAACCAGCCACAGCCCCTTTCAAGTGGGCTTGGGATTCCAGCCGTTATGTCCAATGGACGTAGCCATGGCATTTGCGGCTACTCAGGCAGATTCAGCCCATGTCCAATCCGAGGCTAACAAGGAAAACAACTTCATTGAGCACATTCATCACATCCGCCAACAAGCTCATGACATCTTGGACAGAGCCAATGCTAAGTAAAAGCAACGACATGATCAACATCGGGTGCCACACAACTTCCAGGTGGGCGACAAAGTGTGGCTACATTTGCAAAAGGAGCGCCTCGTTGGACCCTACCACAAGATTCACCCACTCCGATATGGGCCATACACCATCACCAAGGTTGTAGGGGAGAATGCCTTTGAGCTCCATATTCCACCATTCCTTGGTCTGCACCCAGTGTTCAATGTGGACTGCCTTCGGCCCTACTTTCCACCTCTACTAGACACATCTGACATGGTAGAACAACTCACACGAGAAGAGTTAAACCCAGATTGCATGGAACAAGCCACAACTAATCAAATTATGGACACACATATCAAGAACACCCACCAATAGAGGATCTAGCTATATCAAGTTGTCAAAGAAGGCCAACTCCTTCATCAGGGCAAGTGGCTCACCAGGGACCAAGTTCAATATAAGTTTCCTCATCTCATGGAGGAACTCAACACAACGGGGACCATTGCTTCTTAAGTGGGGAGGAATCATCCAGGTGGATATTGGTGGCCACCCACCTATTCCACTTGGACCCACACCATTGTTTCTTTCATTTTTTCAGTTTCCTAAATTGTACCACAATTTACTATTTTTAGCAGTTCTTCGGGTCCTGAACTTCCGGAGTTGTTTTGAGGCCCTAAATGACGTTTTTTGGGCATGAATGCTGCGGCGAATATGAGTCCATTCTAGACTCAATATTCACTATTAGCAATGTAGTCCTCGGATAAATATTTCTAACGATGTATCATGTGTGTCAAACAGAGATAGGATGCCAAAGCTATGACCCTGGGAAATTGATGTACCAATTTACCTCAACGGGGCTCATATTCTGGTGTTTCATCTCCTAGGGTTAGGTTTTTGGATGTTTAGGGTTTTCCATTGTTTCTCAGTAATATATAGGCCTTTGAGACTCATTGTAACAGTCAGTTTAGAGGCTAGTAGCTGCCACATCTCTTCTCAGAGATAAGCTACCAGCGCCCTAGCTAGTTTATTTCCATTTTGTCTGTAAGAATTTTTCAGTCATTTGTTATTAATGAAATGAAGTCTTATTTCTGCTACATCTCTTCATTTATGTGTATTTATGTATTTCATTGTGTTCCTACATAAATCAGGATTAGTGGTATCAGAGCAATCTGCTCGTTCTTGATCTTTCTTTGCATGTCCCCAATGAGGTCGGGGTATAAGGAGTTGGGGCTCGATCTAGTTGAACCTTTGCAAGACCAGTCTCGCAAACCCTGAAGACTACCCATGGGGGAAGAAAAGAAATATGAGGGAGCAGGAGATCCCATCAAAATGTTTCTCAAGGAGGCCCTCGAGAAAAAAAGGAACGCGATCATGGACAACTTTGGCCAGATTCTTAAATGGATTCCCACTAGCGGGGCATCGACATCCAACAGGCACTCTGGAGGCGCCACTTATTTTAAGGTACAAGTAAATTTTGACATTCCCATATTTGAGGTCCAAATAGATGCAGATGTCGCAGATAGATGGTTGAATCTATTAGAAGGATATTTCTCGGTTCATGAATTTTCCGACCGAGAAAGGATTATTTTCGCACTCCTCAAAGTCGCCCCCCATGTCAAGGACTAGTGGAAAACCTACTCAGAGAAACAGGGAGAGGGGGAACACTCTATGTTTTAAGCCACATCCACTTGGAATTCTTTCTGAGACGCCATCAAGGAACAATATTATCCCGTGGGGAGCTATGAGGACAAATACATACAATGGACTACGTTGAGGCAACAAAGGGACCAAGATGTGCATGAGATGATGAATCTGCTTCATGCACTATGCACAAAGTTGGGTATCAAAGATTCAAAAAAAAAATTGGTGTTAAAGTACCACAGTTGTCTACATAGATACATTTAGGAGGAAATGGAGTTCCTCAACATCTCCTCGCTTGGTGTGGCATACCGATATGCTGCCAAGATTGAGCATAAATTCAAACAGAAAAAGCGAGACTTTGGGTCTGCAAATCAGAAGCAAGGGAAAGGTACCACCAAACCACAGAAAAAAGTACCAAGCCAAGGCGGAGTAGCCTAGGATAACCTACCAAAGCCACAACCAAAGAACAATACCACGAAGCCAAAGAAGGACACGGGGAAGTGGTGTGAGTTCCATAAGAGCTCCACTCACAACACAAGTGAGTGTCGGGCCAAGAAGTCACTGGTAGCCGAGATGAAGGCTTCTGAATCGAATACATGCTCTGACTCTGAATCAGAACCCAATAAGGGGAATGACAGGGGGAAGCAGATTATCGATCTGGATCCCAACGCCACCATTGCCACCATGAATATAAAGAAGATCCAGAGGAGGCAGAGCGTCTCTTCCATTCCAAGATGTGGGTAAAGTGTTCCCCGTTGTAGTTCATTGTCGACAGCGGGAGCCAGAAGAACCTCATCTCAGTAGAGGTCGTGAAGCGGTTGGGATTTCCAACCACAGCACACCCACAACCATACACCATCGGGTGGTTGCACCAAGGACAGGACCTCCACGTCAGCCAACAATGTCGCCTTCCCTACAGCATCAAGCCCTTCACGAATGAGGTATTATGTGGCATTGCTCCTCTTGATGTTTCTGATGTATTATTAGGCCAACCGTACTTGTGGAAGCGACATGTTGTGTATGAGTCCAGGCCTCATGTTGTTATTGTCACCTTGGGAAATAAGTTGTACAGGATAACGAAGATAGCACCGCCTACCACCATCTCTTTGGTTACTACAAAACAATGCAGTAAGCTCATTTCCAAAACCAAGAAATTTGTTTTCCTGATGATCTTCCCTAAGGGAAAGAGGAAGACTGTGGCCATGACCTATAGATAGGGCCCCACTGCACAAAAACAACAGATGGATAGGGTCGTGGAAGAGTACGAGGAAATCTTCACCTCCCCTGCAGGGGTGCCTCTACATTGCCAGATCAAGCACCCCATGGATCTTACCCCTGGTGCGTCGCTGCCTAATGGACCCATCTATCGATGCTCTGTTTTGGAGAATGATGAAATCAAGAGGTAGATTCAGGAGCTGTTGCAGAAAGGTCACATCCGGCCGAGTTCATCACCCTGTGGGAGCCCGATCGTGTTGGTGCAGAAGAAGGATGGGACTTGGAGACTTTGCATTGACTATCGGGCACTGAACAAGATCATTGTTCGGAATATGTTCCCGATCCCATAGATTGATGACCTTCTGGACCAACTCAAGGGGGCAAAATATTTCAGCAAGATCAACTTGAAGTCATGGTATCACCAGGTACCAATCGAACCCTCGGATGTGTGGAAGACTGCCTTCAAATCCAAGGAGGGCCTTTTCGAATGGTTGGTCATGCCAGTCGGGTTGATGAATTCCCATGCAACCTTCATGAGGCTAATGGATGACATCCTACGACCATTCAACAACTCATTTGTAGTGGTGTACTTGGATGACATTCTGATCTTCAGCAAGACTTGGGAAGAGCACCTCCACCACATCCGACAGGCCCCCCAAACACTGCGACAACACAAGTTGTGTGCCAATTTGGAGTAATGGATTTTTGGCATGACCCAGGTTCAGTATCTGGGATACATTATTGATGAGCAGGGGGTGCATGTGGATCTATCAAAGATCCAAGTCATTCGGGATTGGCCAGCCCCAACCACCCTAACAGAGCTCTGCAGATTTTTAGGTCTTGCCAATTTCTACCATAGGTTTGTGTTGGGATTCTCTCATATCACTTGGCCCTTGAGTCAAGTCACCAAGGGAGGAGCTAAAGCAAAATTATTTTGGTCTGAATCTCAACAGAAGGCATTCAGGGAGTT
>ML832326.1:0-10802 GCA_009831015.1 Picea engelmannii | reverse complement strand
AATATATTTCGATCCGTAACTTTGTTTGACGATTCATTTACACTGTTGGAGAGCTTGTGACGTGCACTTCACGATGATGCCAATTTCATTGAGTTTTGAGGACTTTGAATTTTCCCCTTTCTCTATTTGCTGAGGCCATTCTAAGCTTCCCGAGGTGCTTCTGCGAATGCTGAGTTATCCTTAGACTTTTCTGAATCATTTTTGGATCATGTTTCCTTTACCAAGAATGGATGATCTCATGGATTGTTTGAGTGGTGCTGAGTACTTCATGAATATGGATTTGAAGAGTGGTTATCATCAAATCCGGATATTAAGGGAAGGTGATGAGTGGAAGACAATGTTCAAGACAAAATGTGGGTTATTTAAGTGGTTGGTTATGCCGTTCGGTTTAACTAATGCATGTAACACGCTCATGAGGTTGATGAACGAAGTTCTAAAATCTTTTTTAGGAAAATTTGTTGTCGTATATTTGGATGGAATTTTTATTTTCAGAAGGAGCAAAGAGGAACACATGGAGCACGTGAAGAAGGTGTTACAATGATTGAAAGAGGTGGCATTGCTGATAAATATGAAGAAGTGTACATTTTTACAAAAGGAGATTGTATACTTGAGTTTTGTGGTTTCCAAAGAAGGTTTGAATATGGATCCCGAGAAGGTAAAAGCAATATTGGATTGGTAGACACCTAAATGCACTTTTGACGTGCAACGTTTCCATGGATTGGCAAGTTTCTATAGGAATTTCATTCAAAATTTCAGTCATATTTGTGCGCTTATTAATGAATGCATGAAGAAAGACACATTTCAGTGGACAACAACAACAAATTCATTTGAAGATTTGAAAAAGAAGGTGATAGAACAACCAATATTGGCACTTCTAGATTTCAATAAGTTATCTCAAGTAGATTGTGATGCAAGTGGTACAAAAATTGGAGTAGTTATGAGCCAACAAGGTAGACCGACAACCTTTTTCAATGAAAATTTGAATGGAACGAAGAATAAATACTTTGTTTATGATCAAGAAAGTTATGCTATCATCCAGGCTTTGAAAAAGTGACAACATTACTTGCTTCCAAAGGAGTTTATTTTTTTTACTGACCACAAGGTGTTACAATACATTAAAAACCAAGGTAAATTGAATCGAAAACATTCTAAATGGGTAGATTTTTTAGAAATTTATACATTTGTTTGAAACAAAGGTAAGGAAAGTCAAACAAGGTTGTTGATGCATTGATTCAGAGGACATTATCTCTAAATACCATGTCAGTTGAAGTGGTAAGTTTGGAATGTGTGAAAGGGTTATATGAAGAGGATGCAAATTTTGCAGAGGCTTGGAAGGAATTCAAAGAACCATGAAGTATGGACCGAACAACATTCTTAGAGTACCACATTCAAGAAGGATTCTTGTTTAAGAACCAACAATTATGTGTTCCTCAGAGCTCAATACGGATGAACCTCATTAGAGAGTTGCAGAGCGATGATTTAGGAGGACATTGTGGCATGGAAAAAACTGCATCATTGGTGAAAGAACGATACTTTTTCCCCAACATCAACAAAGATGTCAAGAAATTTGTTGAGTGTTGTAGAGTTTGTCAATTAACTAAGGGTAGAAGTCAGAATACAAGACTTTACGCTCCATTGTCGGTACTTGAAAGACCATGGGAGGATGTAAGCATGTATTTTGTGTTGGGATTGCCTATGACATAGAGGAAGTATTATTCTGTGATGGTAGTAGTAGATCCATTTTAAAAAATGGCACATTTTGCAGTATGTAAGAAGAAAAGTGATGCTAGTGAAGTGGTTTCCTTGTTTTTCAGAGAAGTTGTATGGTTACATGGCCTACCGAGGGGTATTACTTTAGACAGAGACACAAGATTTCTTGGTCACTTTTGGAGGACACTTTGGAAAAGGTTTGGTTCTAAGTTTCTATACAGTTCACCCTATCATCCAAAAATAGAGGGGAATACTGAGGCGGTGAACCAAACTTTAGGTAACTTATTGAGAAGTTTGAGTGATGAAAATCCTAGCCAGTGGGATTCAATTTAGGCACAAGCTGAATTTGCCTACAATGATTCAATGAACATATATAAAAGGAAGAGCCCATTCCAAATTTTTTATGGAAGGTCACCCAAATGGGTGGTAGATTTGGTTGATTTTTTGGATCTAGGATATAAAAGGAGTGTTGATGCCAGTGATTTTGCAGACATTATGCAGGAATTGCATGAGCAGGTGAAGCAAAAACTACATGAAATAAATAACAAGTATAAATAGAGGACAAACCTTTAGTGAAGACATAAAATATTTAAATAAGGTGAGTTAGTCATGGCTCACTTGAGGAAGGAACAATTTCCCAGAGGTACTTATAACAAACTTAAGTATAAAAAAATAGACCATGTAGAATCGTGAAGAAAATTTCCGATAATGCTTTGGAACTTCTGGACAAGTTTGATATATCTCTGACATTCAATGTTGCTGATTTGTATGAGTTCCATGAAGGAGAAAACAATGATTATGAAATTACTATGGATGGACGAGAATAAATACTAGTCAAGTGAGCTGAGGAAGTGGAAGAAATTTTGGCCACAAGGATTGGTAGAAAAAATTACAACAAGGAATATCTAGAATATTTGGTCAAATGGAAAAAAAGAGGATATGAGGATGCATCGTGGGTTTTCAAAGAAGAACTAAGGTGTCTGCAAAACTCTTCATCCTCTGGAGAAACAACCACATGAGATGGGAGCTCATTTTTTTCTTACCAAGGGTGTTTAGAAGCATATTTGGTTCTGGGCAATCCACATCACCCAAAAACATTTAAAGTTATATACAATTTGATTTAGGAAAAATAAGGATGGCTGCAACTCTTCTCAGAAACTCATGTTGTTACTCGTTAAAAATTGACAGTGCCGCAACTCGCTACAAATCCTATGCTGCGAGTCCACACTACAAGATTTGCGCTAGAAACTTTATGCTACAACTCAACGTGCTGATTCCAAACTCAGTCCAAGTAGCTCATGAAGCTTAAACTCCAAGTGGGAATCATTGGTGAGGGAAGATGAAACAAAACCAAATTGGAAAATGTCCGGGCAATGAACATGCATGACTATTCATATTCCCAACAAAAGAGGAAAAAAACCAGTAGACAAAAATGACATAAAAAGAAGGGGAAAGGAAGATGTAGGGGTTGATTCGAGCCAGAAGAAAGGAAGTTTTTCCTCAGGTTGATTGGAAGTGACCGAGATAGCCACCAAGAACGATATTGAGAAGAGACGATACAATATGCAGAAGAACAACACAATGCATCAATTCAAGTTTGGTGAGAAATATGTATTGCTCGATTACATTGTAATAAGAGGAATTCTAAAATCAATAATAAAAGAATGGATTCACAACCTCCTTTTGTTCTTGTGGTTGTAATTAAGTTCCTTCTATTTCAATCTTAATTGCAATAAATGAATTGTTTGTTGCATACTTGAATACAAGTTCCATTGTGAATTATCAAGGCAAAGCATAGGCCTGCAGACATTATAATTGCTTCATGTCTGTGAGCTGCATAAAAAGGAAACAAATATTGCAGAAATATATAAGAAATAAGTTGCCAGGCTACATGGGGTGCCTAAGGGAATAGTTTTAGACATAGATCCAAAGTTTACTTTGAATTTTTGGAAGGGTTTGTTCAAAGGCTTTGGGACAAATATAAATCTTAGTACAACATATCACCTAGAGTCTGATGAGAAAATAGGGAGGACTAACATAATAATTTAGGACATTCTTAGAATGTATGTGATGGATCAACCATCAAAGTAGGAGGATTATATTCACTCAGTGGATTTTTCTTACAATAATGGGTATCAGGCCTCATTAAAAATGAGTCCATTTGAAGCATTGTATGGAAGCAAGTGTAACAAACCAGTGAGTTGGGATAATAAAATAGACATAGTAGTTGTTGGGATAGATTTATTAAAGGAAATGGAAGAGAAAATGGCAAGGTTTAAATAGAACGTAAAGGCTTCCCAGGAAAAGCAGAAGAACTATGAAAAAAATAATAAGGTGTTTAGATATTTCAAAGTGGGTGAACATGTGTTTTTAAAAGTGAAGGTGAAAAGAAGTTCGCTAAGATTAGTAAGTTTATTGAAGTTGGAAGCGAGATATTGTGGACATTTTGAAATCTTAGACCAAGTCCATTGCCAAAACCACCAAAAATATCTATTCGATTTTCGGGTTTTCAATGGAGTTCACGCAAACTTCTACTTCATTTGTCTCTATGGAGACAAAAATAATCATGGAAAAAATCAATCTCTATTTAATTCTGGCGCATATGAAAGAAATATTTCCTACCATTCGGGCGAAGTGAGGTAATTTCCTCTCCATCCGGCCTACTTGAAGGGATGAATATTACAATGAAAATGAAAATAAATGAGGGTCTTTAGATACCAATAGGGAGAGGTTTATTGCTTGCTTGACGTTAGGCCCCTCCACCACAATAGTCATTTAAGAGAGAATTTTGGTGGGGGGAAGTGGATTTACGTATCATTACCTTAGTAAACCAAGAATCTCCTATCGAGGTTCAATACAAACATTTGGGTACCTTCCACGAAATCCATGAACAATATCGAATAAGAAAAGGTAGAATGGGGGAAATAATCTATATATATATATATATTCAAAAAAATGTTGGCCGTACTTGTTTCAATCGAGAAACGGAAGAAGCCATCCAGAGTTTTTTCGCGTTATGAACACCTAAATAAATCACTACCAACTCTCAAGATCTAATGTTATTGATCTTATGATATTTTCATTAGTGCAGATATAGAGATCGAGGAAACCTTTCAATAACCAGATTAAACCCATTGCTTAATCCTGCTCATGAAAATGTGGATATTTTTCCTTATGAAGGAACAAACTATATTTCCCTTTGATAATTTTCCCTTTTATAATAAAGTGATGGATAAAAATGG
This sequence comes from Picea engelmannii, assembly GCA_009831015.1. Taxonomy (NCBI): domain Eukaryota; kingdom Viridiplantae; phylum Streptophyta; class Pinopsida; order Pinales; family Pinaceae; genus Picea; species Picea engelmannii. The sequence continues at coordinate 5,850 of ML832326.1, read as the reverse complement.
CATTAAAAAGCTTATTATCAAATTAATAGATCACTTTTGTAGAAAATGTAGGGCCATTTTCATACATGCTAGCATTGCACACATCCATGAGAGTGCATGATGTATTTCATGTGTCATTATTAAAGAAATATATTCCTGACTGTAACCACATAATTGATTGGAATGTGATCCAGGTGGAGCATGAAGGGGAGTTCTGGGTGGAACCAATACACATCCTGGACTGGAAAGTCAAAGTGCTCAGGAAGAAAGTCATAGGGCTGGTAAATGTTCAATGGACCTGCTACGGTCCTGAATATGCTACATGGGAGCATGAAGAAAACATGCAGTAAGAATACCCATAAAGTTTTGTCGATTTTGAAGAAAGAAAAATGCAAGACTCCATTTTGAGTAGCTAGAGTTCTGAAACCACATCTTAGAGTCCTATCCAACCGCAATGGGGGCCTTGATAAAAGAAAGGATCATTCCTTGGGTTAGCCCTGATAAACAAATGGTAAATCCCTTGGGTTAGATTTGATAAATGAATGGTGCATTCCTTGGGTCAGGAAGTTGAGAGGAATGAGATATTATGGTTGGAACTATTGTTGGAGTTGTGAAATTGTAGAATTTATTTTCTAAGTATTGTGATGTAAATTTGCATATATGTGTATCGACAAGGTATGCACCGAGGACGACGCACAATTTTAGGGGAGGGAGAATGTAACATTCCCACTATAATCCCCAATTTAATTATTGCTTAATGTAGATATAATATGTGGCTACGACCAAACAATTTAATATGTTAATTGTATTTTTATGTTTTAATAATAAAATGTGATGCCAGATGTTAGGGGGACATGGACATAGATGGGGGATGAAATAATCCACAACAAGGGGGAGAGTTGAAGATAATGGTAAAGAGGGGTCCAAGGGGGAATTACCCATGTATGTTAATTCAAACCATTTTCCCTAAATTTTCTATTGGTATATGAACCTTCTAATTTCATATTGAGTGTTCCCAAAGACAATTGTTGAATACATGTAAGAGGGTGGGTGTGGGAAGTCACATCCCATATTTATTGAGCACATGGGGGCTGAGTACAAATATTTTTGGGAAGTGTGTGAGTTAATAAAGGCAAGCCAAAGGGAGGAAATTCATATGGGTTGGGAAAACATTTTTACACATGGTGCTTTTGCGCATGATGAGAAAGGAGAGAGAAAGAAAGAGAGTTTGGAGTTGGAACAACTATGGAGGGTCAATTACAGAGCTTGTTGGAGCATATTTGGAGCATTATGGAGTTTAATATTGAAGATCCAGGTTGTCGGGCCTAAAGAGTGAACTCCTATGTGAGTTGCACTGTAGCAAAAAGTGTTTGCTGGTAGTTTTCCTAACAATAAGTTTCCTTGAGTTCCCAACTGAGAGATTCCTGGTTACTTGTGCCAAAGAGACTCTGATAAATGAATTGGACACCTGAGGGACTGAGTTAAGTGAAGGGGTACATTCCTTGGGTTGGGCAGGTCAAGAGGAAGAGATCATGTGGAAAATCAGGATAGCCATAGGAGAATATCACTGGGTTGTGAGTTTTATGAGCTGTGAGGGGACATTGAGAGACCACCCTCTTTTGTGGATTACTAGACTCATCTCATGAGTGACTTGTTGTTGAGATTTGGAACAACAGGTCTATGGTTGGGTGGAATGTCCATCCCAAGCAACTGGTTGCACAACTAATTTGAAAGATAAGTGTTTTATCTTGTTGCTATTTGTATTATGAGTTTATTCGATGTGCATTAACTATGTGTATCAAAATGATTTATATGTTTCTATAATTAAAGTTTATTAGTTAAATTTCATGTATTTTTTAAATGGCTGTAGATGCATGTAACTAAATGTAACAAACAATGACTAAATCTGGTTTTAATTCTTAGCTGAAAGCTACAAGAATTTAATTAGATAGCAAAAAAATTGTTTTTATGAGTATTCCACACTATAATGTTCCTCAATTTGGATTGGGGAACGTTACACCAACATCTATTTTCTTCCTTTAGAAAACCTATTTGACGTAATCATGAAAATGTTGAAGAGAGATCTAATAGAATTTGGAGGACAAAACCCTTGGACACTGGAAAAAAAAAATAAACATAATCAAGATTCTTAATCTTCCTCTTCCAATAGAGTATTGTATTTGTTAAGAGGTTAATACTTTGGTGAAATAGAACAATTATGTTATCAACATGTGTTTAACCTCCTCACACGTTAACATTAATGAAACAAACTATACAATTTATATAGTGTGTGGTCAATATAATTTGCAAAACCATAGGGAGTTGCAGGGTTTCAGTTCATCGATCAAGCACTATGGGGTGCTCTTTTTAATGTTTGAAAAAATAACCATCTCTTTTAGATTCATATGTTGGTATGTATAAAGACTTGGAAATAATGGAGAAAGAGTTACTCTCGTAGATGAACTCTACTAGTATTTATTGTAGATCCTAGTTTTCAGTGATTTGTTGTAATCGCCTAAGAAGAACCAGTTCCTATATAATGATGTAATCTGCCTTCATTGAATAACAAAGATTGTGAGCGTAGCCTCACTGAGTGTTGTTTCTCCAAATTTTAAGTTGGTATCAGAGCTATGTAGGAGATCTGAGAGATCCATCTCTCTAAGGAGAGATCCAAAGTCAAATATCTCGAATTGATTTAGGTAAAATCACTAGCGCCCCCCCTATACAGTGTTAGAGAGCGTCGACGCTCTCACACTTACAAAATTAAAAATTCCAGAGTCCTTGCGCTCCCTGTGTATGCATTCAAGAACATTAGGCGGTATCACTCCCCCTCTCACTCTCCTAGAGTGCTGTAAGCATAGACCCATGCCCCCCCTGCCATATTGAAGGAGCACTAGCGCTCCCCTTCATCCCTTCAAGGAGCACCGACCATTTTTTGTTTGTGGAAGACGTGAGTATGAGAATATCGTGAAGGGTTTTTCATTAATCCAAGGAGTGCAATCAAGAAAGTGGATAAAGTTTTTCATTGAGGTTAAAACGTGACATTGAAAAAGGGTGCCATTATTTGCTTTGTATTTGCATGAGTTTGATCATTCGTGAGTATAAACGTTTTTTTTTAAATGGGTATTTTATTGTGAGGTATAAAGTTTATTAAAGTGGGTATTTTATTTTGAGGTATAAATTTAAAGGTGGATATTTAAAGTTTATTCAAGTGGATATCATTTATGACATTTCTTGTGTGAAAATTTGTTTTATGAAAGAAAAAGTTTGGTGATTTGGGCATTCAGAAATCCAACACAAGCATCCAGAGAGGAAGGGTGTGCTGAGGTTATTTGAGTATTCTTGGTGATTCACCTTTGGTGATACAAGGATCCATTGTCTAATTGGATGATTAGACACTTGTAGCAATGGCGAATCTGCTAGCAGAGACCTACCTCAATGAAGCCAACAAGTTAGATGGCTCAAATTTCATTAACTGGATATTCAAGATGCAGACCCTGATGTAAGGCTATGGTGTTTGGACCATTGCGAAGGGAGCTGAAGCGAAACCAAATGCGATTGTAGGTGTGACGACAACACATATCCAAGATTGGGAGAAGCGCGAAAACAAGACCAAGATATTGTTTCATATGTCTGTTAAAGATAACATAATTCGACATATTAGAGAAGCTAACACTTCTGCTAAAACATGGACAATGCTTAAAGCTTTATATGAAATTAGAAACACAAATTGTATTCTATTCCTGAAAACTAAATTTCTAGGCATTAAGATGGATGGAAATGAATCTGTTAGTTCATTTTTGGGTCAAATTAAAGAGGTGAAAGACAAGATAGGAAACATAGGGGAAACAATTTCCAGCACTGATCTTGTCACTATTACCTTAAATGGTATGCTAGACGATTATCAGATGTTCATAACAGGTCTCACAACAAGGGAGAGACCTCCTACTTTTGAAGAATTGACATGAATTTTGCTGCAAGAGGAAGAGACGCACGGGAACTTGAAGCTTCAAAATTCATATTTGGCACTGTGGTCAAATAAGAGATCTGCGAAAGGGAGATCAGGAGAAAGAGGCAAAGGAGGCAATTCATCGCAGAGAGACAGTTCATTGTAGAGAAGAAAATCTCCAAAGCTGAACCAAGGTATGCCCTCTAACATGAATGAGTCAAAGAGTTGTTTTTATTGTGGTTGAACTGCACATCTTATTAAAGAGTGTCATAAGAAGAAGAGTGATGAGGCTAGGAATAAACCTAGAAATGATTCAGCTCATTATGCAGAAGAATATTCAATTCATGATCTCAGATTGTTTATTGCTAGTGATGATATTTATGAACCACCGAATTTTAATTCACGAGATCTTAGGCTGTTTGTGTCTAATGCTGCTTTATTGGCTGAAACAGGTGATTCTAATGCCCGATTTGTGGATTCCGGAGCATAAGTACATATGATATGTAATAAGATGTGGTACACTAATTTTAAAGAAACACAGAATGGAGCCAACATATATCTTGGAGATGACCACGCTCATCAGATCAAGGGATACAAAGAAATTCCCTTGACATTGCCAAATGGTATTGTTCGTCACATTCACAATGTGGTGTATGTGCTAGGGATAAAGAAAAATTTGATCTCTGTGTCCACCATTACAGATCAGAACTTGAAGGTTGAATTCTTCAAGAATTATTGCATAGTGAAAGATCTACTGGACCAATTCAAAACTATTGCAACGGGAGTTAGAGCAGGAGGCCTATACAAATTTGATGTTACCAACAAAGCACACCACACACTGACTTTACAACTATGCCAACAAAGAGTCTTTGGCATCAAAGGTATGGTCACATCAATCATCCTGATTTATTGTTATTATAGAAAAATAATATGGTTGAAGGACTTCCCATGTTAAAGAATGAGAATGTTGCTTGTGATGTATGTGCATTAGGAAAGATACACATAGATGAATTCCCCTCTAGTCCTGATAGGAAAAAGAGAGATGTGTTAGATCTTGTGCATACTGATGTTTGCGGGCCTATGCAGACTAGGTCTTTTGGAAGTGCATTTTACTCTCTGTTATTTATTGATGATTGCACGAAATACACATGGATTTATTTCCTTAAAAGAAAAAGTGACGTTTTTGAGTACTTTAAAGAATTCATAACCATAATAGAAAAACAGACAGGAAAATCCATCAAAATCCTCCACTAGGGTATTTTATTTTCTTACACAATGTTTTTTTATTATACAATGCATTTACACATATATATTTTTCTACATTACTAGCAAAGATCGCATCATGCTAACACATCTAAAGATATCATTGTCTTTTGAGCCATGCATGTATCTCGCTTAAAAAACATATATGTCTTGCTAAAACATACATTAATGAAGTAGAACGATTATGATAAATGAGTAACAAATTAATATATGACGAATTCCCAAATTTGGTTTGGGATGGATAATAATTACACATACTTATGACATTTCTTTTATTTCTTTTATCCAATATTGTTTGACATAAATTATTATACATACCTATGGAGAATTTAGGTAGGGATGAATAAAATCATTTTTTTGAAAAGAGAAACAAACTCAACTTAGATTATATAATAATTAATTATCCATGTAAATTAAAAGAGGAGGTGAATTTTTTTTATAAGTTGAGAAACCATTCTAACACGTTAAAGATTATTTATTATTATTGTGTTTAGATTTATTAACGTATTTTATTGTTTTTATTTAAAACATTATTATTTAGTTGAAATTTTATAAAGAAATAAATAAAATTCATATTTATTTAAAAATAAATTTTAGATATTTTAGGGCGTCACAAAATTTGGAATTTTAGTTGTTACATAGTGAACATAGATAAAAAA
>ML832325.1:62420-76256 GCA_009831015.1 Picea engelmannii | reverse complement strand
TCCATCAAACCTTGGTGCTTCAATCTTAGTGTATTCCATGATCTCCTTCCATTGGTTAAATTGTTTCTTGAAAGACCTACTCCAATATCAATTGTTGGAATACTGAGCAGGGGGGTGAATAAATATGAGAAAAATAATTCCACTTTAAAGCACAATATGTATTCTTTAACTTTATGAGAAGTATTCAATTTTTAAAAATTATCATTTAATGTATCATCAGTAGTATAAATAAACCATAAAAAATAAGAAACCACAAATACACAGTACACTATAATTTTGCGTGAAAGCCTAATGCGTGAAAAAAAAACAATTTTTTTTTTTATATATCAGAAGAAATACATTCATAGGAAGCACCAAATTCCTTATTTTCCAGCTACAACTAGAAGGAGTCTATAACCCCATAGTTTTCAAGCTCCAACCTAAAGGAATCTCCAACTCCATGAGTTTTCGACACCAACCAGAAGGATGCTACAACCCCATTTCCTTGCCCTATCCAACCACCCAGAAATATAAATGTAGACAACCTGTCACTACCATTGAATCAATCAATGTATTATTGATATGTCATTGTTAGTGACACAACCTATAATTGTTGTGATACTTCATCAAATCAGACCCTTATGCCTCAAACCCTCATACCAAGATCCATAATAATGTCTTCCAAATAAAAACTCATGAAATACTAAGACATTTCTTTGTTGGACAACTTCAGAATATAGACCCTAACATGCACAGTAAACCATACCTTTCAAATTGTAGCTGACCTGATGGATTTGATCATTTGATCTTCAGTTTTCTCAACAGATATGATCCATGTTCTCTATAAACTCACGGATGTCCATGATTTGTACCACTCTGGCTCATGGATGTTTGTACTCTACTATATCTACAGCTCAAAGATTTATGTGCTTCTATGTGCGTCTGCATTTTCCTTCACTAATTTCTATCGATGTTCATGCTCTTCCTCCATTGCAACTCACAGATGTTCATGCTCTTCCTTCACTGCAACTCACCAATGTTCATGGTATTCCTTCACTACAACTCATGGATAGCCTCAGGAGAAACCTAGAACAATAAGTTCAACTTCATCCCTTTGTCTCCTGCAACTTTTATCTTCACTGAAATTTGTTGCCTCAGACTTATCTGCTTGAGATCTATCAATAGTAGCTTCCCATAACACTTTAAAACATAGATATTCAATGTGATCAATAGGTGTTGATAGGATTCTCTTGAAGTGTTATTTATACTTTCCAAGTGACTTCCTTTAGGGGATAGCTTGTAATTGTTTTACCCCTTTTCCTTATTTTAGGGCTAACCCACACTCTCTTGTTGCAACCATTTTACCATTAATAAAATTCTTGTTGCAACTACTTTACCTTTAATAAATGATCTGTAACTACTTGTTGACTTGTTGACCTTCTAGGGGATTCTAGATCATTCTTCGAGGTCCTCCAACTTTACAAGGCCATAACTCCTCAACCGTGAGGAACCACCTGGCATACCACATATCATCGGAAATGGCATGAAACATAGTGTCCATCCATGAATGAGTTACATGCATTTACATTTTCCTTCGTGTCCTTTTTCCTCGATCAAATGTGGGTTCCATAACCATACCTTCGAGACTTCTTGACTTCGTCAAGGGTTGAGATCAATGAAAACCAATTTTTCAAAAAACGACACCGCTATATCAACAATATATAAAATTTAACCTAGCAGTGCACTATTTTTAACTAATTGCATCGAGGCATACCAAAAACATAATGCCCCAGCAAGTCAATGTTCAAATGCATTGCCATACTTTATTAAAAATACATGCACTAAATAAATCACACTAGTTTCATTTAACATTACGTACTGGTACCCTTCACTTAACTAACGAAACTGCTAACATAACGATTTATAAAATTTAACGTAGTGGTGCAACCATTGTATTCCAATGCACCGACACTATATACAAAAATTCGTCGAAACATATATTTCATGAATTTTCATAGTGGGGAGTCTCATTGGACACATCATTCTCGATGGTATCTTATTTATAATGCATCGAGGAACAAAAGGATAGTGCTCCACTATCACGGTGGCATTGGTGTGTTATTAGTAACACCTCGCATCATTTTGTTGTGTCGTTTCGATGGATACCCCATAACCAGTGTTGTCGACTATAGAACACACTCTTAAACAAAACTTCAATGTTGCAATAACATGGTAGCACTGGCGTGTTCATATGAACACATCACACCACATAATTCCATATATAAAAATTTCACTGAACGGTGCAGATGGATCAAAACAACGCACCGGTAATGTAAAGAGCAGGAAACCGAGCCAAATTTTCACAAATTTGGAGCACAGTGCATCTTATTGTAGGAACTGCTAAGATTCTAGGAAGTGTGCCAATTGAAATAAATGCACTGGTCCATTCTCTTAACCAAACGCACAACCAAGTTTTTGAAAAACAAATTTCCTCTGCGGTGCGTCAAATAAATAAAGTGCACCGATGATGTGTACTACAACACAACCAACAAAATACAATAATTTACCATCTCGGTTTGTTTTATGGGATTCCCTATCATCGGTGTGTTATAATAAAAATGCACTAGTATCAATGCTTACAAAGCTAAAATGGAGCGTCGATGTGTTACTTTAAACGAAATGCACAGGTTGGTTAAGTTGTACTAATAAAAATAGTTTAAAAATTATTATTCTGGTGCGTCATGAAAAGAAAATGCACTGATGAAAATAGTCAAGTGAACGAACTAACATAAAGAGTCGGTGCATTTAATATAACCCAACGACTACATGGTTTAACATGAATCCTTCATCGATGCACTATATATCACAAAGCATTGTTATAGGTATCGATGCTCGACTAATAATGATGCACTGGTGCATTATATTTAACATATATATATTCAGTTCCTTATGTCTGACAAGGAGCACCGAACACATTGCATATGTATTTGTTAATAGCACCACTTACGTTTTCACTTTTATTTTGCAAACAAAAACTATTTTTAGTTTTTCATAAATACAAATTAGTTATATATGTTTTTGTTTTATATTTCAAATTCATTTTATCCATATATATGTTCCTAAAAGTAATTTTGTGTGAATTAGATCAACTGAAAATGTCGAGTGTAGTAGAAACAACAGTAAATCCAAAAGAAAAATAATTTAATTCACAACCTACATATGTGAACCTCCACAATTAAATTTTCTGGAGATTTTTCTTTGCGGAGGAAAAAACATAGGTCACTCTTTGATGCCTCTCATAATTTAGCGAATGGATTTGATCGTATTCCACTTCCTTAGTGCTCTGCCTCACATATCCTCCTCCATGGGCCGCTTTATTTTCTCCAATATACCATCCTCATCATTCCTATAGCCATAATATGAAGTCACATCAATTTTATTATAGATCGTGTTAGCACATGTAAATTTTCACACGAAAATTTGTGATTTGGTCAAACTTGGTTAATAGAGGTTATGTGATTCATTCAAAGACAATTATAGTCAGTTCATATCATGTACAACATTCTCATGTGATCAGATCTCATTTTGGCATGAGACATCATCAATTGGTTAAAGCGATGCTCAAATCGTTGCACAACCTCCTAGTTTTGCGCATTTGGTTAATAGGTACAAGGGTACAATTATTTGATATAGGGTGGGTTTTTTCATTGGGAATATCATATTTCCACCTATATATTATTTTCAAGCCTCAGGCATTTGGTCATGAGTAGTAAAAAGCATAATTTACAATTGTGTAGCAAGGCACGCTGTGCAACTATCTTAGTGATGTTTTGGGGCAGCAACTTGAAGTTTTTCTTGACAAAGTTTAATCAGTGGAATGATGATGAAATAATTACTATGGATGCATAAACAAAATAAATTTTATCATTTGAAGGCAATGTAGCTTCATTTTTGCAATATTGAGACACATAAGAGTTTTGAATATTTGTAAAGGTAATGATGTTTTGAAAGAGGTTGCAGAGGTTCTAAGGCCACCTATCATCATCATGAAGAATAAATTTATCATTACTCACTCATCATATATCATTAAAATATAACAGAAGTGGGAAAATTATGAAGAGAAAGTTGTTGCCCAAGGGTTGCAGGGCACACTGCGCAAATGACTGTTTTGTTGGTCAACTGCAAGAGCTTTCTGACTAACTGCATAGGTTTTTTTTAAAACCCATAGAGGTTCTTTTCAAACATAGATATTTGAAAAACATGTCATACTTTTGGATATTTGAATGAATATATACAACCCATTTTTCCATATTTAATCATTTAATGTTTTCATGTTTTCATGTTTTATTCATCATCTTTGGGCACAAATTTCGAGAAGTTGGAGAAGAAGTTTTGAAAACCAAAATACATTTTTGTCAATAACTGACCCAATACAAAAAAATCTCTTGGGTTTTACATAGGTGTCATGAATTGAAAGATATGAAATGATCTTTGAGGCCTATTTTCCAGAATTTCGCCAAGCCATATTTGCTAACAAAGTTCTAGAATTTTTTTAAATTTGACTTGATGGACCTCCAACTCAGCAAGGTTGATCCCAAATTTATTTGGATATTGAAGTTGAATATTATTCTCTCAAATCCCATGATTTTCTCTTCAGTTATCCCATTTTAAGTGAGTCAAGTATTAAATCCTAGATAATAGGATATGGACAAATTTAGGAAATATCGTATCCCTAAAGCATTGGAGAAAGATGGATTTTGACCCCCTTAGGATAGAATATGATATTTATATATATATATATATATATTGAATGAGAGAGGTCCAAAGGGGTTGGTGACTGTATGATAGTTTATTGACTGCATATTGTAAACGTTTTGGAGATTAATGAAATTTTTGGACTAGAAGTACCTGAAAGTTGATATCAGAGATTCATGTGACTATCTCTTCTTTATGCTTGTGATTCTAATGTTTATGTGTTCTTATTGATTTAGTTAATTTTTGTTATTATTTATTCTTTAATTTTCAGTGAGGTATATGTGGAAGAATTCATCTAAATTTGGTGCTTTATTGCATATATTTTCCAAATCCTTCTCTGCTACAATCACCCTGGGATTCATCCTTGATAGATTCCCCAAGGGGCTGTTTGTATTCTCTATAATTTTCATCTACAAATGCATTTAAGTGTATAAAGGATATTTTATATCCTGCCTCTAAGTAATTAGTTTTCAATTAACCAAGTACCCATCACATTCTCATTGATCTATCATTCATGACTCCATTTCCCAATGGGCCTTCCATCTGCTCTCCCACCAATCCCTTAAATTCACTTTAAACCCGAGATCTATCCTTTGAGTTAAAACAAATAAATCATTTCAGTGATTTATTTGAAAGAGAGAGCCCTCTCTGGGTTGGAAGGGATAGCTTCCAGCATCAATTTGGTTTGTGGTTACCTTTGTGATTTTCTTTCCTCAGCCAAAAGAAATTTACAGAGTGATAACATTTTGGTGTTGTTATAACCCTATAATTTATAGGATCAACTGTTGATTGTAATTTTGTTCCTCTAGTTTTTTTGGACTTGCATATATTGCTGCATTCTACAAAAGAAAAGAAAGAAAAGAAAAGAAAAAAGAGAAAAATAAAAAGAGGGCATAAAAGAAAATGGATAAAGCCCCATGAAATGATAATGACTTGATCCATACAGATTAAACATGGCCAATTCTTTTAAATTTAAGTATTTAGGATTAGTGAATAAGCTTGGCTAAACTATCTAATCTTAGCCAAGTAATTAGGTTAGCTAGTGAATAAATTTGACCAAATAGTCCAATCTTGGTCAAATAGCCCCAATGTAGAGTATTTTCTTAGCTCAACAATCTAAGCTGGGATAAAGGTGCAAATAAAGGTTAGGACATAGGTTAGTTAGTTTCCTTTCAATAAAATATGTAATATTATCGATGAAAAATGCATGATCTTGATGGTGAAATGTTTTTCTAACTCCATGGTGACAAAAGCAAGGGAAGCAGTGCAAAAAACCCATAAAAAGGGTCACTAAGCCTAAGTTCTGCCTCATATACTGAATTGCACCCCGAAGATTAAAGATCGGGCCTAGATCTACAACTAAGCTTTTGGCACCCATATCTATGGCTCTGAAGAGATTCTGGACCCCCCCTCGACTTTTCTACTTTTAACGGCGGGGGGGGGGGTCTGAAAAGATGATTAAAGTGTGCACTCAGATCTATGGTCATCCCACCAGCGCACAAATCAATGGTCCACAAGAGATTCTGAACCCCCCCCCCCTTACTATTCTACTTTTAACGATGGGAGGGGGGGAAGGGGTCCGAAAAGGTGATTAAAGTGTGCAATCAGATCTACAGTCATCCCGCCAGTGCGCAAATCAATGGTCCACAAAAGATTACGGGCCCCCCCGACCGTTCTAGTTTTAACAATGGGGGGGGGCTCTGACATGATGGTTAAAGAATGTGTTTGAAACAACGAATGATCTATTTTTGTTCAAATCAATGGTCAGTAAGAGATCCCGAACCCCCCCAACCTTTCTACCTTTAACGGTGAGGGGGAGGGGGTCCGGAATGAAGCAGTGTCCAAGCAGGCCCCATCCCTATGTGGCATCATCTCATTGCATCTTACCTCCCCACTCCAAACATTTACCGCTTACCATTTTTCTAACTCACCACCATCATCCAGAGATGTCACACCCCAAAACCACCCCTCGCAAGTCCCATTTCATCACCCCGTCAACATGTCCCCTCCATCTAACCGTTACGGGTCATATCTATTTAATTTTTTTCCCAATCACCTTTATGCATGTCAATCGGGTACACACATTAGATGTATTTCACCTCACCCCTCACTCTCTAAAGGACCCATTGGCCATTTATTACTGGCCACATACCCATTGTTCACCTAGCCTCTCCTTTTTCGCCCAATGAAAACCCAGTTTCGATCATTCGCATCCCACTCACACTCCCTACGTATCAGAGACTCATTTTCCTTCGCCTCTGCAACATCTCATCCAGCCATAAGTTTTCTCCTACTAACGTGTTTTCAATGTGCAGGTACCGGTGGAAATCAATGGCACCCAAAAGTAAAAAGTCAAATGTGGAGGAAAATCATTTTCTCCCACCTCCTGTCGATCTCGACCACATCCCATTAGCAGAAAAGACTATCTAATCTCAAAAACCAGGTCTGATTTTGACTTCACTGAGCTATAGTCATGGTTTAAAGACACCTTCATCGATCAGAGTGATGAAATTGGGCTCTACCAGTCAAGTTTCGCTATGTATCTTTTTCCCCAAGTCTATCATTTTCTCGAATTCACTCTCAAATGCCAAGTGCACTACCTACCTGATTAGAGAGACATAGTATCTTCGTCTGGAGAAACCCTTTTCCTTATTACACCCAAGGACATCGATCAAATGATGCAGGTACCCAAAGCCGAACCCTGTTCTCCCCTCACAATTGAAATTCTGACAGAAATGTATCAGAACCTGTCTCTTCCCCAAAGAGCACAAATCTTTGAGTTGTTACTTCCACTAGATGCCCAATTCCCTAAGAAGAATCCTCCCTATCATTCTTCCATATTTTCCAAAAAGTGAAATCAGATTATCTCAACACTATGTTGTTTGCTCGGTTACTTCTCAGATGAATGGGTGGATGAACCCATCCTAGGTTTCCTGTCCATTTTCTCTACTGAAAAGAAATTTTCCAGAGAAGGAAAGGTTATTGAAAGAGAAGGAACAATCAACCCCAATGGAACTCATTCCATTGAGTGTATTTCCCCTTGTGGAAGTTAGTACAACAATTGTGCCAACAACCACTACAAAAGAAATTCCATCAGCAACTCCATTGACAGCACTGGAAAAAACTGTGGAGCTAGCAAAGTCCATGGAGGAGATGACTCTGCAAGGAACAAAGATTAATAGGCTGAAAATGGAGGTTGAAAGTCTCCAGGAACTCAAGTCTTCCTTCAAAACAAGATACAACATTGAGAGACAAGCATAAAAGAAGCTCAAACAGGAAATACATCAGCTTCAGAAACAAACAATGGCAGGTAAGACATTAGCAGAGGCTAAGGAAAATATTTGGGCAGATATCTCCAACTCCATAAACGAAATTTGTCCCATGGTGAAAATCATGTTTGACCAACATGATCTGGTGCTTAAGAGTAGACAGGCCATTGACAGGATAAGAAGAGAGTTGGGCAAAATTCCCTCGGCTGCTGACGAGATCATCAAGTTCCTGAATTCAAAAACCAAGGAAGAGCTTGAAGACCTGAAAGTTGAAGGCAGAACAGAAACTATCCTCGAAGTCAAAAGAGTGTTGACCAAAAGAGGATTAATGTTGCAGTTGGAGGAGAAATCTCAAAACATGGACATTGGAGTTCAGAGATTTTTTAGCAAGCTTGAGGCTTTACAGAAAAAGGGCCTTCTTTGCTTACTTTTCCTAAATGATAAATTGATGACTTTATCGGATTATAAGAAAAATATTTCCACCATGGCCAAAGATAGTTCCAATTTCTCAGGGATACAGAGAAGCATCATAGGAAAAGCATTCTTGGAGACCTTGCAACCTGACCTCAGCATACAACATGAAATCAAGTACATTTTCCTCACTAAACTAACTTTTGCTAAGTATACCGTGATGGACGAAATCTACCGCCGGCTATTGAAAGTTACCATCCCCAGTACAAAAATATGGGATGAGATGTGCGAATTGATCGAGTAAAGATAAAGGTCTCATCCAAGTCATCATCCAGCATAGTCAAAGTCATATGAATGACTCACCAACGATCTTCCCCAAAATCAACATGAGAGATTTGACGCATCATCATCAGTTCCAATATTTTTGCATCTTCTTATCTAGATAGTTAAAAATAGCATCTACCACGTCCTGATCATTGATGATAGGGTCATTTGTAATTTAGATTATAAATACTTCAAACTTTGAAATACTAAGGGTTGATCTTTACACCCAAGCAAGTTGTAATCACTGTAATTTTTTCAAGAGATTATTCCAGTAATACAAAGAGACATTTCACAGGATGCCTACATGTTAGCTGTTGGTGAAGTTTCCTTTGTCTTCGTAAAAAGTTTTCTTTATCAGTTATCATGTTGTTTTTCTAATCTAATCTTTAAAAGAAGTTAAAGTTGTAGAATTTTCCATTGCGTACTCTATTCTTAATCTTTTATAGATTTAAATGTTTTCCTTCTAATGTTACAACAAAGAAATTCTTAATTTCTTTTTTCTTTAACTGATATCTCACCTTTTCAGCAATCCATCCTTTTATTCCTAAAGAATCTAGCAGTTGCACTACCTTGCCCTATAAAATGAATCTTCTAAAAAATGTCTTTGATCTCCATTTTTATAAAACAGACCCCATATCCCAATGGAAGTGTAAGTGACATTCAACCATTTTATTAAAAATACAAACAACTCGATACTATTCTTTTTTAACTACCCTAAGAATTTGAAAATCCAAACAAATCTAAATCTTACAGAGAGATCCCTCTCTGAAACTGGCAGGGATAGATCCTAGTTTTGAAGTGGTTGGTTAAGGTTATCTCATGTAAATTTCTTTTTCCCTTTTACAACCTCTGGGAATTTACAGAGTGCTAACATAATTGGCGACCATACTGGCGAGTCTGAACAGATTTCCAATCCTATGTTTTATTTTTCTATGCAAAGAAAACCTTATTTCTGAACAAGTCATAAAATCTAAATATATTAAGAGATAATGTTCAGAGGTTGTTAAGTTTTGTATATAATCAATTTAAGTTTTTCTTAAAAGAAAAATAAAATTAAAATTAAAATTTTGGCTCCCAAAAGAATTTTTACTAGATCTCACCCAGATCCAGAACCTACCACTACAATAGACAATCCTGAGAAATTACTCAGAAAGAAAACCGTTACGGAAGGTTTAGGAAGTCACAGTCCCCTTCACAGATCTCCTTCCCTCCCATAGAAACTGGTTTCCCTTCAGGATCTTGAGTTTGATATCCCTTTTGAACAAAGCCTTTTTCGAACAAAATTAGACAGCTTTGTAAGTGAAATTGTATTGGATCAAACCATCCTGCAACCTAAGACTCCTGAAATTATCTCACCCAGGGTAGACGTTGATCAACGTTTTCTCCAGGAATTTGATAAATTAGAAGATTTGGTGGCTAATCTTGATCAAGCCTTGGATAGATCTCATCTCTAACAGTCATTCGAACTTTCTTCCTTAATAATTGTTGCAGCCTCTGTGAAACCTCAAAAAATTCACTTTGCACCCCCTAGCCCTTCGTCCTCCATTGCATCTATTACATACCCTCCAATCATACAGGTTATTGTTCAAGCTCATCCACCATCTATGGAAGGAAGATATGCTCCCTTGGTGTTGGTTTCTCCTTTGCATGCCATGCCTCAAGATTATCAAAATAGACTACCTCAGTACTATTAATGCACAACAACATGTGGATAAAATGAATGATTATTTTGATCTGCAGGAGGTAGATGAAGTTGATGTACAAATGAGATTATTTGCAAAAATCCTAACTGGGGATGTTAAAAATTCATTTAAATCCTTACGTCTTGCTTCGATAACTGATCTTGCCTCTTTTAATAGAATTTTTCTAGACAGATGGGAGGTTAAGAAAAATTCACTCTAGATATTATCAAAATATGAGAACATCAAGAGGAATCAGGGAGAAACAGTGCAAGATTATTGCACTAGGTTCAACAACCTTTACAATGCCATCCCTACTAACATAAAACCCTCTCAAGGTTTAGCACTTATCAAGTTTCCATATGGATTTGACGTTGATATGTCATATCAGCTAAGGGAAAGAAATTTAGCTACTCTAGAAGACATGCAAAAAAACACAGTAAGCGTGGACGCTAACCTACTAGCTAGAAGGGCCAGGCAAAGAATAGAGAGGAGGGTCACAATCAAAGAGGAACCTTCCACATCCTCTTCAGATGTCAAATTGGAAACTTTAGACAGAGCGATGGAGAGAATGATGGAGAGACTTACTATAGATGAAACAAACCCCCCCAGGGATAACCAATCTACTCCTCCAATTTGGAACCCAAACTTTAGAAAAAATCCACCCCAGATTCAGCAGAGAGATCCTAGCGATCAAAGAGGACAGAGGGGGCCAGATCAGAAAATCAGACCACCCCTCCAGGAAAATTATGTTGATAATGGGGAGGAGGTACTCGAGGAATTCAATGACACTCATATAAACCTCATGGGCGTTCATGATGATGAATCCATTTTCCTCACCCAGGAAGAACATGAGATTTTTCTTCTTTCACAAACAGAGGTAAATGAGGAAGCAGACGAAATAGAACAGGAGGCCTTTGAGAATGCTATTATGGAGGTACATAGACAGTATAACCTGAGGATAAAGAGAGAAAATGACAACCCTCCAAAGAAGACTGCTAAAAAAAATAAGGATAATGAAACAAAGAAAACAGTCGAAACCAAGAAGACCCCAGAAAACCCTCCCAAGAAAATCCTGGAGAGAAATAATGTTGAATCTGCTACACCAAGATCTCTAGAGATTCTACAAAGAACAAGTCAGAATAAAGTTTCATCAATCAGTCAAACAAGACAACCAAGGGCATCTGGCTATAGAGTTCCAACAGATAATCCAAAAGTACATACCTTAAGCAAATCTTCCACTACATTCAGCCTTGAAGGGGAATTAGCTAAATTGAAAATTCCCATTCCCCTCTTTGAGTTAATGAACAAGAATTATTACAGGTCACAGGTGATTAAAGCTTTAAGCATCGAACCTAAGATAGGTACTAAGGCTTTGAATGTTGGATCTGTAAATCATTCAGACATGGTAAATCTTGTTGATGACCAACCAGAGCTCTTGTTTGGTCCTGAAGTAGATGGTCAGACTGATAATGGAGTTGTAGCACCTTTTAACATCAGCCTAAATATCCATGACTTGATATTACACAACTCTATGTTGGATTCAGGCACCTCTCATAACCTGATGCCCAAGGAAGTACTGGAAAAGTTGGGACTCGAAGTCACCAGACCCTACAAGATTTTTCATTCTTTTAATTCCAACAAGATTAAATTCATAGGCCTAATCAAAGAATTATGCATCACCCTAGCCCAAATTCTGGCAAAGAGTATGGTAATGGATATAGTAGTTGCGGACATTCCCCCAAAGTACGGTATGTTACTATCAAGATCATGGGGAGCTAAGCTGAAAGGAACTCTGCAACTAGACATGTTTTATGCCACTATTCTAGTCTTTGGACAACAAAGAATATTGTACAAGGAAACTTTGATGAAATACATGGTCAGTAGTCAAGAAAAACCTCATAATTACCCCTTGTACTCAGCACACTCCGACCTATATTCTTTCATCTTATACAATGACAATGACCTGGAAGGATAAATTGCCCATCTGGAAAGTGATATAACTGATCCAAAGGAAAATAAAGAAATCATTGAGGCAAGAGAGGCCGAAACTGTGGAAAGTGAGGAACTACCAGCATATTTTTGGAGCATGGAATTCGATGGGGCAGTAAGAAAAGAGGAAACTGGAGCTAGAGTTTGGTTACATAATCACAGATCAAGATATTGAGAGAGACATTCCTACAAACTGAACTTCCAATGCACTAACAACATAGTCGAGTACGAATCTTTGATGCTCAGCCGGAAACTACTAAAGAAAGTTGGTGCCAAGAAGATAATGGTAAGGGGTGATTCTGAATTGATTATCAAGAAAATCAAAGGTGAGTATGCAACAAAACATCCCAAACTTAGAGCCTATAGGAATGTTGTTTTGGATTCTTTTCAATTCTTTACTGAGATTGACTTGCAGGTAATGCCTAGGGGACAAAATATACTCGCAGATGGGTTGGCTACATCAGTAGCTACCTGTAAAATCCCTTTTCCTCCCACTTGAAAGTACACAGTGGAGATGAAGTGTAGACCAACTGTTCCTGACAACATCAGATACTGGAAGGTATTTGGAAATGACAATCAAATTGAATATTTTCCACGATGTAAGAATGATTTCAAATGTACAAACATAGATTTATAAAATGATGATGAATTTGTAAATAAATCCGTTTTTGAGAATGGTAGTGTAAATAAAATAGATGATGAAGAATTTAATGAAAATGAGGTAGATTCTGATATTTTGCAGTTGAAAAATAATGTGTTACCTAGAGGTTTAGTTCCGTTGGAAGACTTGTTTGATTTTAACGATGTAGGAAAAAAACCGAAAATTGAAGCTAGTGGTAAAGAGGTTGAAGAATGCAACATAGGAACAGAAGAAAACCCCAAAATGATAAAACTGTCGAAATCTCTGCCACCAGGGAAAAAAAGAAAATACATTGAATTTTTTAAGGAATATATAGATGTTTTTGCCTAGGGCTATGACTTAAAATCCTATGACACAAGTATCATACACCATCGGATTCCCATAAAATAAGAACACAAAACTTTCAGAAAGAAACTTAAGATAATCAATACCAAGTTGCTTCCCCTGATAGAGAAAGAAATCAAAAAGATGTATGATGTGAAAATTAAAGTTCCCTTGAGATTTTCCAAATGGGTTTCTAATCTAGTTCCTGCCAGGAAGAAAACTGATGAGATCAGACTTTGCATAGATTTCATAAACCTAAACAAAGTCTCTCTTAAAGACAATTACCCTATTGTAACCCTATAATTTATAGGATCAACTGGTGAATGAAAATTTTATCCTTTTATTGCTTTGGTTGCCAAATAATTTTTCATTCTGCAAATAATTTGAGAAAAAAGAAAAAGAAAAGAAAGAAAAAGAATAAAAGAGGGCATAAAAGAAATTGAATAGAGCCCCATGCAATAAC
>ML832325.1:37920-53043 GCA_009831015.1 Picea engelmannii | reverse complement strand
TGGATTTGCAGTCATGGATCAAAGACACTTTCTTAGAACAGAGCGATGAAATTGGGCTTTGGGAGTCCAACCTTCCTCTGTATATTTTCCCCCAAGTTCACCATTTCCTTGAATTTTTCGTCAAATGCCAGGCTCATTACCTCCTCGACCAGAGAACCATAATATCTTCATCAGGAGAAACCTTTTTCTTCATCACACTAGAGGCCATTGATCAGATGATGTAGATACCTAGAACTGAATCTGCCTCCCCTTTTAATCTTGAAGTCATAACGGAGTTGTACCAGAAACTATATTTCTCTCAGAGAGCCCAAATTTTCGATCTTTTCCTCCCACGGGATGCTCATCTCCCCAAGAAAAATCCCTCGTATCCTTCCTCCATGTTCTCAGAGAAGGGAAACCAAGTCATTTCATCACTCTATGCTCTACTCGGTTATTTTTCAGACCAATGGGTGGATGAACCCATATTGGGTTTTCTATCCATCTTCTCCATAGAAGAAAGACCTACCACTCAGTTCAACTACAGCACTTTCCTGGCGAACAGTATTCACGAGCAGCTTTCAAATTTCGCCAGAGAGGGCATGTTCCGGTATTCCTCAATACTGGCCTACATGTTCACTTTCTTTCAAGCGGACAAGTTCTCCTTTTCAATGCAGAAAATGGACAAAGACGGGAGGCCGCATGCGATAACATCTTGGACTCTGCTACTCAAAAAAAATTCCACAGAGTTCAATTTCAAACAGTTTATCAAGCAGCTTTACCACCCAATGGTGAGCATGCTTAGTGGCAGACCTGAACCAAGAATAAATGAAGAGATTCATAGGATCTTACACCTCTCAGACCTTGCAAAACCTAGAGACTGGTATCTTTACCAAAACCACACCGAGATCAGAGTATATGGATGCAAGTTAGCTCCATACAAACTACCCAAGTATCTTCCCGTGAGGATATTTTCCCTAGAGAACATAAGGAAAATGATTAACTCAGATGACATACATTTTATGTCTCTGAAAAAGAAACAATAGCTTAGAATTAAAGGGCGAATAGGGTCTTTCATCTATAATAGCCAAAGCATCGAGGAGGAAGCAGATAGACTGTTGAAAGAAATGAAGTTTCATGTCAGTTTCATATGGCACTATGATCCATGTGGGATAATTTCTGAGATGAGGGTTAAAAATAAAAATGTTCCATATATTCATACACCCAAGCCTGAGATAGAGAAGTTTACAAATCAAATAGAATGGGAGTCAAACACTCTAGTAGAGATAGAATAGCAGGACCCTTCGGTCACCATCTCACAGACAAATACACCACAGGTTCCCAAAGAGAAAAGACCCAGGAAGGATACTTCACCTTCCGTCACCGAAGTCTCAACTGAAGATTTCCAATTACACACCAAAAGGAAAAAAACCAGTCATACATCTAACACGGCTGGTGAAAAGGAAATCAATCCACTACAACTATGAGAGATGATCGGTCACTTATTAGCACAAGCAACAAACAGATCATGTCTAAATTTTCATCCAAGAAGCCTATGGATACTCCACTAGTTGACCAGTCGAGTAAAGTAGGACCAAAGTTGAGTGTTTTTGAGAAGTATGACATGATCAAAAAGAAAAATTAGACGTTGACCAACAGTACTTACGCTCAGTTTTGGAAACAGACATCAACGTCACAGCAAAAACTATTGTCTGCATTCGATACAGAGAAGGGTAGAATGCACATGGCTTTTCTACAGGCACAGGTGTTGGACTCAAAAGCAATCACTGATTACAAAAGAGAAACATTTGAGTTTCATACTAGAGATGTGCATCCTTCTGATCAGATGGATCTGCACAGGAAAAATGGAGAAATGGTTTTCTCCATGTTAGAAAATGCTTCTAATGCGGCTGCTAAATTATAGGTATCTCTAAGAAATGTTCAGACACAGCTGAAATTAGAAAAGATATCATCCTTTGCAAAGGATAACAAAATTAAGATGTTGGAAGAATTGGTCCTCAAGATCGGGTATGACCCCTCGAATGTGAAAGCAGTCGAGGAGATGTTAAAAAATAAAAATGTTGATATAGAATCTCTGAGGAAACAGTTGAAACTGCCACCAATGGAAGATGCACGGACAAAGGAGATAGCTAAGACAAAAGGGGAAAAGGATGAGATGCTCAAGTTGATCATGGAGCAGAATGCACAATTGAAAGAGATGGAAGCAGAACTGGAAAGGTTAGTGAAAGAGAAGGAACAATCAAAGCCTATGGAAGTCATTCCATTGAGTGCAGTTCCACTCATAGGAGTAAGCACAACATTTGCAGCGGTAATCCCCTCAGCAGAAATTCCCTCAACAACTCCACTGACAGCTCTGGAGAAGATAGTAGAACTAGCAAAATCCATGGAGGAGATGAACTTGCAAGAGACAAATATTGGTAGACTTAAAAAGGAGGTTGAGCACCTTCAGGAACTCAAGTCTTCTTACCAAACCAGTTACCCCATGGAGAAACAAACATCAGACAAGCTCAAACAGGAATTGCAACAGCTTCAAAAGAAAACAGTGGCAGGAAAAACACTTGTTGAGGCTAGGGAAAGTGTCTGGATGGATATATCCAAATCCATAAATGAAATATGGCCTATGGTACAAATCATGTTCGAGCAAAATGAACTGGTGCAAAGAAGAAAACAGGCTATTGAGAAAATAAGAGGAGAATTGGGAGATATGCCCACAGAAGCCACTGAGATCATTAAATTCCTGAATTCAAAAACCAGAGAAGAGTTAGAGGAGTTGAAGATTGAAGATAGGGTGGAAACCATCCTCGAGTTCAAGAGGGTTCTGACCAAAAGAGGACTAATTCTACAGTTGGAGGAAAAGGTCTAGATTATGGACACAGGAGTGCAAAGATTTTTCAACAAAATTGAAGCTCTACAGAAGAAAGACCTCATTATCTTAAGGGTCATAAATGACAAGTTAATGACACTCTCTGATTATAAAAAGAAGCTAGCCACAGTGGCAAAAGATAGATTGAAATTCTTGGGAATACAGGGCAGTATAACGGGCAAGGCGTTTTTAAAATCTTTGCAGTCAGACATCAGCATACAGCACGAGATCCGGTATATTTTCATCGTCAAGACAACTTTTTCCAAGTATACAGGGATGGATGAAATATATCGAAGACTACTCAAAGTCATCATTCCCAGTCACCTTCGATGGGAAGAGCTATGCAATCTAATCGAGTAAGAGTTGAGGTGTCCAAGCCCAGTCAGCAATCCAATCAGACGAAGTCGTGCAGAGGACTCACCAACAGTTTACCCCAGAAATCAACATGAAGATTTCAACACATCATCAAACAATTCCTGAATTTTTGTATCTTGTTGAGTTAGTTAGCTAAATTTAGAACTGTCACGTCCTGATCTTTAATGATAGGATCGTATGTAATTTTTTATTATAAATACTTCAAACTTTGAAGTACCGAGGGTTGATCTTTACGCCTTGTAATCCATAAAGACTGTAATTGTTTATCAAGAGATCTTCCATAAATACAAAGGGATGTTTCACAGGATTCTCGCATGTTATTCATTGGTGATGTTTACTTTTCTGTGTTAAATCTTTCTCTCGCTCAGTTGCCATATTGTTTTCTAATCTAATCTTTTAAAAGTAGCGCATGTTGCAGAATTTATCTTTGTATACCCTTTTTTTGACTTTGAAAGATCTTAATGTTTATCTTTCTGATATTACAGTGAAGAAATTCTTAAATGCTTCTTTACTTTAATAGATATTCTCATATTTTCTGCTATCCATCACTTTACTGCTAAAGAATCCAATGAATACATTATCTTTCCCTGTGAAAATAATCTTTTAATTTCTGTTTAGATCTCTATCTTTATAATATAGACCCCATAGCCCAATGGAGGTGTAAAAACCTTTTCATCCAACTTAACAAAAACAAAACTAAACCATTCAATCTTATTTTATTTAACTAGCCTAATATCTCAAAGTTAAAACATATCTAAATCATACAGAGAGATCCCTCTCTGAAGATGGTAGGGCTAGATTCCAGTTTCGAAGTGGTTGGATAAAGTTACCTTTGGTAAATTTCTTCTACTCTGGCAACCTCTGGGAATTTACAGAGTGTTAACATACCCATTGCCCAAAATGGATCATATTTTGCAAAAGGTAGTTGGGTCTCATAGAATTTCTTCATTAGATGGTTTCTCAAGTTACAACCAAGTCTTGGTTCACCCAGAAGATCAAGAGAAGACCACATTCACCATGATGCAGGCGTACCCTTCAGGCACGTCTGCTCAAAAGATCTTTCCTCCTTCCTCGGCCTGAAGAACTGAAAGGCTCTTCTATTTCCCTATCAGGAAAGTTTCACCCACAACAACTCTCTCACGGGATCTCCCTTTCTTCTATCGGGAAATCGGACTTCGCGATTTCGCGAGTCCTGTGGTCACGCGTTTATTTCTCACGATTCTCTGAAATCTGATGTAAGTCAATGCTGACCTTTTACTTTGCGATCAGGGTTCCTCCTATTGGGATTTCGACACTTGCGATGTCCAAAACAACTCGCTTTACTAACCCCAATCCTCGATACACTGAAACTCCGATGCGCTCGTGAGTTTGACCTGTCCACGTCCCTGTCACCTCATCGGGATTTTGGACTTCGCTCTATCGCGAATCCTGATGTCTATGGTTTCGGGACTTTCCTTTCCATGAATTATGAACCAGTATGCCACCTGTCCTCTCACCAATTCATGTGGCCCCACGCTCCTTTAGTTGTCGAGATATCGCGATTCCTGATGCAATGTTTCCCTTGTCTCCAGGACTCCCGAATTGTCGAACCCTGTCTTCTTCAGATCTCTCGACGTGCGTCCCAAATGATGGGTGGTTCAGATCAAACCTTAGACTTTACCAAATGAAAAATCAAAACCACTCACTCCTATGAACCCCAATGACCAAATCTCCGATCGAGCGGTCAACCGGCATGTGTCTTACCTGAGATCCATGGCTATGATCCCTTCGTATTTGTGAGACTCAAAAAGGTCTTGAATTATTGACCTCTGAATTCCTGATGCCTCAATATCCCGATGCCTTCCCGGATTTTCCCCTCTTCTCACGAAGGCTTAAACCCTATACAACTCCTGCCAAATCGGACGGTTGACGGGTAACTATGTGCAGATCCGACAGTACACAATCCCTTGAGCTTAAACTATGGAATAACTGTATCCTCCTCAATTCTCTGGCATATCTGACGGTTGGTGGGGTTTCTCTAATCCTCCCCACTGATTCCTGACTGTCGATCTCTTCCCTTTGATGATTTCTATGGAGGACCAAGTGTTCCTCCTCAATAATTTGTCCTTCTGCACGCAAACTTGCGACACCTGTTAAAACACTTCACGGCATGAACTTCCTGTGCGATCCTTCAACAGATTTGAAGGTCTTATCCCTCCTGATATTTTCACAGCTTCAAGCCTCAAAGAGGGTCCTTGCATGCATTCCTTGCACGAAAGATTTTCAAACACTTCAAGTGATTGAATTCCTTCGACCCTGCGCACACCTGCAGCAGCAGTCCTTCAATGCTCTGCTCAGATTCACAACTGATACTTTCCTTAGCCTGCGCACTCCTTGCATGGATCTTATAACCCAATTTCACTTCTGTGTGAACGAGAACAAGAGTTAAACTATCTGATCCTTCTGTCAATGCACTCCTTGCAGACGAATTCAACTGCACTCCTTGCAGGAATCCTTTCTCAGATAGAGAAACAATTGAAACTCATTTCTCCTACTTCCTTTCTCATATTTCAAACACTCAGCAAGAAATCATTCATACATAGCATGTAATGCAAATGCATAACAGGAATTAAATACTCATGAGCATAGCATTTAGCATACATACACAGAGAACAAACACAAAACCATGGATTTGAATCAACTCTTCTATTAATTCAAGATCTGCACATGGGTGTTCTTCCACAGCTCTCTGCTTTTCTTCTATGCTCTTCCTGCTTCTCAATGCTCAGAATTATGTTACAATGCACAATGAGGGTGTCTATATCTCATTTCCCTCTTTCTTTCTAAAACTGTCTAATCTAATATTAAATTCTATCTATCTATTTCATCTCAACATAAATGCCTCTATCTACTTCAGACGAGAGCGGGACGCTCAAGGTCTGATTACAACATAAAAGTACGCCTCTCTTTAATATCACATTTAAGGTTGGCGCATTGTCTTCGAGACAATTTCAAAACTTGTGTTGGTCTTGTCCAGCTGTCCTTCACTTCCACGCTGGCTCGCTTTTCGTGAGAGATGCTCTTGCATCATACTCCCTCGCTTGAAAATCTTCATGGGATCATGTCCATGAGCTCATGCACGGTATGTCCATGCTTCTATATATCCGCTTCATTCTCCCAGCTGGCATCTTCAACTGGATGGTTCTTCCATTTGACCTGATACTCAAAGTATTCTTTCCACCTGGTCTTCTTGCTTACTTTCTTGTCCAGTATGCACTCCATCTGTGGCTTCTCTGCAACTGGCATTTTCTTTGTCCACTAGATCACTGGCTACTCATTTTCTTCTTCTGGATCCTTAGGTTTATATGGGTATAAATCTGAGACATTGAATATCAGAGAGATTTTGATCCCATCGGGTAATTCAATCTCATAAGCATTTTCTCCCATTTTCTTCAAGACCTTACATGGCCCGATTTTATTCATTTTCAATTTATTGTATGTTCCCCTCAGGAACCTTTCCTTTCTCAAATGTGCCAGAATTAAGTCACCAACCTCAAATTGAAGTTGTCTTCTATGCTGATCGGCTCTGCATTTATATTCTTGGCTTGATTTCAGCAGTCGCTCCTTCACCTAGCTGTGAAGTTCTTTCATCGCCTCAGCGAATTCTTCTGCACCCGCGCTCCTAGTTGCATTCTGTTCTAAATCCCTCAATTCAGAAATTCCCCTCGGTTTTATGTCATTAACAATCTGAAATAGACTTTTACCTATTCTCCTGTTCACTGAGTCATCATACGCAAACTCTGCCTGCAACAATATATTGTCCCAACGGTTGTGGTGCTCTGTCACCAAGCTTCTCAGCAAATCTCCCAGACTTATGTTTACCACTTATGTCTGTCCATCCATATGAGGATGATACGTTGAACTAAACACCAATTTAGTTCCCAGATTCTTCCATAAGGTTCTCTAGAAATTCCCTATGAACTTTGTATCTCTGTCCGAAACTATGCTCCTTGGCAAGCCATGAAGTCGAATGATTTCTTTGAAAAACAGGTTCGCGATGTGAGTCGCGTCACTAGTTTTCTAACATGGGATAGAATGTGCCATCTTGGAAAATCTATCCACCACCACAAA
This sequence comes from Picea engelmannii, assembly GCA_009831015.1. Classification (NCBI taxonomy): domain Eukaryota; kingdom Viridiplantae; phylum Streptophyta; class Pinopsida; order Pinales; family Pinaceae; genus Picea; species Picea engelmannii. The sequence continues at coordinate 45,698 of ML832325.1, read as the reverse complement.
TATTGAATCACAACCTCTTTGTGTTCTTGGCAACCCCAATACAAAATCCATGCTAATCGCATCCCACGGCCTTTCAAGTATGGGCAATGGTTGATAAAAACCCACATTCTGCCTCCTCCCCTTCAAATGCTGGCAAATCCTACATATGTCCACAAATCTCTTGACCTCTGATCGCATCCCTGGCCAAAATTATGACTTTCTCAGCTTTGCGAATTTCTTTTCATGACCGAAGTGTCCGGCCAATCCTCCGCTATGTTTCTCCTTCAGCAAATTCTCCCTCATGGAACAATTTGGAATACACAGCTGATTGCCTTTAAACAACAATCCTTCCTGGATCATGTATTCGGCCCACTGGATTCTATCTCTGAGAACTAAATTCTCAGTTGCTTCATATGCTTCCTTGAAGTCTGGATCATCTACGTACATGTCTCTAAGATCATCAAAACCCAATGTTTTGACTTTGAATTCCTGCAACAGCAAACACTTCCTGCTCAAAGCATCAGCAACTTTGTTAGTAGTACCGGAAATATGTTTAATAACAAATGTAAAATTATGCATGTATTCAACCCACTTAACATGCCTCTGATTCAACTTCTCCTATTGAGTCACAAACTGTAATGCATGGTTATCACTATACAAAAAACATTCCTTCGGAATCAAATAGTCCCTCCACTTTTTCAATGCCTGAATAATGGCATAAAATTCCTTGTCATATGTGGAGTACTTCACTTTCGCTTCATTCAAATTCTCGTTGAAATATGCAATTGGTCTGTCATCTTGACTCAAGACCGCTCCTATCGCAAATCTGCTTGCATCGCATTTTACCTGGAATGTCTTTTGGAAATCCGGCAATACCAAAATTGGTTTTTCCGTGATCTTCCATTTCAATAGATTGAAAATCTTCTCAACCTCTTCTGTCCAGTGAAAATATTTATGTCTTTTCTTCACTGTATCCATCATCGCTGCGCTGATTCCACTAAAATTCCTAATGAACTTTCGGTAGAAACTAGCCAACCTGTGAAAACTTCTCACCTCAAATATGTTCCTTGGTGATGGCCAATTTTTTATTACCTCCACCTTATCTGGGTCCATCCTCAACTCATTTGCTGAAATAACAAATCCTAAGTAAATGATATTTGTCTTCATAAATGAGGATTTCTTCATGTTTATCAACAGCTTCTCCTGATGTAGCTTCTTCATCACTGTAGCTAAATGCTTTAAGTGTTCACCCACTGATCTACTGTAGATCAGTATGTCATCCAAATACACAATGACAAATTTCCCGATGAACTCCCTCAGGACTTCGTTCATCAACCTCATGAAGGTACTTGGCACATTTTTTAATCCAAATGGCATAACAAGCCATTCATATAGCCCTTCGTTTGTTTTGAATGTTGTCTTCCACTCATCACCTTCTCTCATGCGAATCTGATGATATCCGCTTTTCAAATTAATCTTTGAAAAATACTTTGCTCCACTTAAGCAATCCATTAAATCATCCATCCTCGGAAATGGAAATTTGTACCTTATCTTTATCTTATTGATCACTCTCGAGTTGGTACACATCCTCCAGCCCCCGTCTTTCTTCGAACTGAGTACTGTCGGAACAGCACACGGACTCAAGATTTCCCTGACCAAACCTTTGTCCAACAACTCTTGGACTTGTCTTTTGACCTCTTCATTCTCTTGCGGCGTCAATCTGTATGCGGCTTTTTTTGGTAAACTGGCTCCTGGTATGAGATCGATATGATGAATCACACTTCTCATCGGTGGCAATGAAAAAGGTAATTCATCCACTACTATGTCAGTAAACTCTTCCAGTAGTTCCTGAACTTCTCCTGGAAAATCATCTACCCTTGTGCTAGTCAGAACAATCCTCGGTTTCCTGACCACAAAGAATTGCGGTTCTTCTTTATTATTCACCTCAGTAAGAAGTTCCTTCCCACTCATGAGAAGTACAGTGTTACTTACTTCTGGTTTTACCTCATTGTCCTTAATTGGAAGAAACATATGATTCCTCCCATTCTTTTCTAAGGTATATGTATTCATCCTCCCATCATGAATCACATTTCTATCATATTGCCATGGTCTACCCAGCAATAGATGAAAAACATCCATAGGAATAACATCACACAAGATTTTATCATTATATCCACCTATCTTGAATTCAACTAAACATTGTTTAGTGACATTTACCTGGTGCCCCTTCTATAGCCACGAAATTCTATACGGACTCAGATGATCAATCATCTCCAGCTCTAGCTTCTCTACCATCTTGGTCGAAATGAGATTATCTGTGCTACCACTGTCTATAATGACCTTGCACACCCTGTCCTTGGTCTTGCAAGCAGTCCTAAAAATTCCGGTCCTTTGGACTGAACTCTCCACCTCCTTCTCTGGTGTTCATAGAACTTTCTACATCATCAGCGACCTTCTGCCTTCAGCATCTTCCGCCTCAACATATCGCCTCTGCGCTTTGGTGATGTGAGCTTCTCCTCCATATTTCTTTTTCTCTGGACACTCGAATGACTTGTGCCCATTCTTTCCACATGTGAAGCATGTTATTACTCCACCTCTTCCTCTTCCTCTACTTCTAGTATGAGGAAAAGTGTTGTTGTCAACATAATCTCCTCTTTCCTCAGTATGTTGTCCTCTTTGCTCAACATATTTCCCTCGCTATGAACTTCCACCTCTCTCGACTCGAGTCTGAGGTTTCTTCCAGTCATCCTTGGGCTTATGATATTTTTCTTGGGAAACCAATTTTACTCTGGGCTGACTTCTTCCTCGGCCCCTTTGACCTTGCTTTCAGCTCAGCTTCTCTTCAGCTTTCAAAACCATTTGATAAGAATCCTCCACAATCCGGATGATTACCATGCTCATCTCATCCTGAATGTCGTATCTCATACCATTCATGTATCTGGAAACTTTCTCATCATCTCTCTCCTGATGACCTGCTCTGATGTTCAGTTTGTAGAATTCCTCAGTGTATTCTTTCACTGCCATCAGCTTTTGTCTCAGGTTCTTCATTCTCCTGAACAAAGTAATTTGATAGTCCCTGGGGATGAATTTCGCTTTCATCTTCGAAATCATCCTGTCCCAGCTTTTGATCTTTTGCTTGCCCTTGCAGCGTTTGTCATCTTGTAGCTCATTCCACCACAGTGTTGCATGTTCCTTTAACCTCATGACAACATTCCTGACCTTCTTATCTTCTTCAACATCTTCATAGTCGAAGTATGTGTCAAGAGCTATAATCCAGTCTAGAAGCTCTTCTGCATCCAAGTTTCCCTCATAAACTGGAATTTCCATCTTTGCTTTTGCACCCATCCTTGCAATAGCTTTGATTAAACTTTCATTTGCTACATCCTCGGCTGCAACTTCTTCTTCACATTCAGCTTCAACTTAACTTTCAGAATCACTAAGATCCCCAACGCCAACTGTGCGTCTTTGTGTTGTCTCCATGTCTTCGAGTCTGGCTTGTAGATCACGTATTTCCCTCTCCATTTTTGGATTCTGCACTTGCCTACCCCTTCTTCTTGTGTTTTCCCTTTCCTCTGGGTCGGGTGATTGCCTATCCCTTCTCCTTGGCGGCATGGTGAATCCTTCCCTTCTCTACTATAGAAAGCAAAGACTCCTTCTTGGGCTCTGATACCACTTGACGCAGGCGGGCCCTTCAGGCACGTCCACTCACAGGATCTTTCCTCCTTCCTCAGCCCGAAGAATTGAAAGGATCTTCTATTTCCCTATCGGTAAATTTTCATCCACAACAACTCTCTCACGGGATCTCCCTTTCTTCTATCGAGAAATCAGACTTCGCGATTTCGCGAGTCCTGTGGTCACACGTTTGTTTCTCGTGATTCTCCGAAATCCAATGTAAGTCAATGTTGACCTTTTACTTTGCTATAGGGGTTCCTCCTATCAGGATTTTTTCACTTGCGATGTCCAAAACAACTCACTTTACCGACCCCGATCCCCGATACACCGAAACTCCAATGCGCTCGTGAGTTTGACCTATCCACATCCCTGTCACCTCATCAGGATTTCGGACTTCGCTATATCGCAAATCCTGATGTCTATGGTTTTGGGACTTTCCTTTCCCCAAATTCTAAACCAGTATGCCACCTGTCCTCTCACCAATTCCTGTGGCCCCACGCTCCTTTAGTTGTCAGGATATCGCGATTCCTGATGCAACGCTTCCCTTGTCTCCAGGACTCCGAAATTTTCGAACCCTGACTTCTTCAGATCTCCCGACGCGCGTCCCGAATGATGGGCGGTTTAGATCAAACCTCGGACTTCACCAAATGAAAAATCAAAACCACTTACTCCTATGAACCTCGATGACCAAATCTCCGATTGAGCGGTCAACCAGCACGTGTCTTACCTGAGATCCACGGCTATGATCCCTTCACTGTTGCGAGACTCAAAAAGGTCTCTAATTCTTGACCTCTGAATTCCTGATGCCTTCCCAGATTTTCCCCTCTGCTCACGAAGGCTTAAATCCTATACAACTCCTGCCAAATCAGACGGTTGACGGGTAACTATGTGCAGATCCGACAGTCCACAATCCCTTGAGCTTAAACTCTGGACGTAACCGTATCCTCCTCACTTCTCTGGCAGATATGATAGTTGGCGGGGTTTCGCTAATCCTCCCCACTGATTCCTTATTGTCGATCTCTTCCCTTTGATAATTTCTACGGAGGACCAAGTGTTCCTCCTCAATAATTTGTCCTTCTGCATGCAAACTTGCAACGCCTGTTAAAACACTTCACGGCACGAACTTCCTGTGCGATCCTTCAATAGATTTGAAGGTCTTATCCCTCCTGATATTTTCACAACTTTGAGCCTCAAAGAGGTTCCTTGCACGCATTCCTTGCACGACAGATTTTCAAACATTTCAAGTGCTTGAATTCCTTCGACCCTATGCACACCTCCAGCAACAGTCCTTCAATGCTCTGCTCAGATTCACAACTGATACTTTCCTTAGCCTGCACACTCCTATAACCCAATTTCACTTCTAGGTGAACGAGAACAAGAGTTAAACTATCTGAGCCTTCTGTCAACACATTCCTTGCAGACAACTTCAACTGCACTCCTTGCAGGAATCCTTGCTCAGATAGAGAAACAATTGAAACTCATTTCTCCTACTTCCTTTCTCAGATTTCAAACACTCAGCAAGAAATCATTCATACATAGCATGTAAAGAAAATTCATAACAGGAAGTAAATACTCATGAGCATAGCATTCAACATACATACATAGAGAACAAACACAAAACCATGGATTTGAATCAACTCTTCTATTAATTCAAGCTCTGTACATTGGTGTTCTTCCATAGCTCTTTGCTTTTCTTCTATGCTCTTCCTGCTTCTCAATGCTCAGAATTATGTTACAATGCACAATGAGGTTGTCTATATCCCGTTTCCCTCTTTCTTTCTAAAAATGTCTAATCTAATATTAAATTCTATCTACCTATTTCATCTCAACATAAATGCCTCTATCTACTTCAGACGAGAGCGGGATGCTCAAGGTCTGATTACAACATAAAAGTACACCTCTCTTTAATATCACATTTAAGGTTGGCGCATTGTCTTCGAGACAATTTCAAAACTTGTGTTGGTCTTGTCCAGCTATCCTTCACTTCCACGTTGTCTCGCTTGTCGTGAGAGATGCTCCTGCATCACACCACACCATGGGGAACCTTCATGTATGTGAAGATGCCTTTTGGTTTGATGAATGTTGGTGCCAATTTCCAAAGGGCAATGGATATTGATTTTGTGGATGAACTAGGAAGATTTATAGTCATATATCTGGATGATGTGACTATATACCCCCATTCTGATGAAGAACATTTGTAGCATCTCAATTGCGTGTTTAAGAAATGCAGAAAATTCAGGATTTCATCGAATCCAAAGAAGTCTTTGTTCAGATTAGAGAAGGCAAGTTACCGGGACACATAATCTCCAAGGATGCAATCAAAATAGATCCCAGTAGGATAGAATCCATTCATAAGGTGAAACACCCTATGAACTTAAAAGAACTTCAATCATTCATAGGAAAAATAAATTTCCTTAGAAGGTTCATACCCAACTTGGTTGAATTTCTTATGAACAACACTAAAATGTTGAAAAAGGATGCAAAAATCAAATGGAACACTGAAGCCAAGCAATCTTTTGAACATGTAAAGAATGCACTTACCCAAGCTCCAGTTCTGATCAGCCCTAACTATTCCAAATATTTTTATCTTTTCTCTTTTGCATCTGAGCACACTATAGCAGCAGTATTGTTGCAGAAAAATAGTGAAGGGTGCGAGAAACCCATAGCGTTTTTTAGCAAATCTTTAAGAGACACTGCATTGAATTATAATATTATGGAGAAACAAGCCTTTGCTCTGGTATAGGCTATAAAGGATTTCAAATTCTATATTCTCCATTCTCACACAATTGCATACGTTCCCAACGCAGTGGTAAAAGATATCCTAACTTAGGATAATCCAGATGGCAGAAGAGGGAAATGGATTGCAGTCATTCTGGAATATGACATCAAAATAAAACCTACTAAATTGATCAAAGGGTAGGGTTTGGCCAAACTAATGGCAGAATCAAACTGTAACACTCTAGATATCAATTTCTTGGCTACAGTTGATGAACAGGAAGAGCAGGCGACTCCAAAGGTAAAAGAAGTATTCTTAAACTCTCCCTAGTATGAATATCTCATTTTTGTACTTCTCAACTTACAATCTCCTCCTGGTTTAACTAAGACCAAAGCCAGATTTATCAAACTGAAAGCATTAAAATTTTGTATTATAGAAGTGAATCTTTATTGGAAAGATCCTAGTGGTATTTTTCTTAATTGCTTGTTGAAATATGAAGCTGACAAAGTTATGCAAGAGTTCCATGCAGGATATTGTGGAGGACATCTGAGTTGGAAGACCATAGCCAACAAAATCTTAAGAGATGGTTTCTATTGGCCTACATTGTTTGTTGATGTTCATAACAAAGTTACTTCTTGTCATAAATGTCAGGTTTTCTAAGGTAAAAGGAAGTTGTTTCCTCTTCCCATGAAACCCATATCAGTTGAATACCCTTTCCAACAATGGGGTTTGGACTTTATTGGAGAAATACACCCATCTTCTTCAAGCCAACACAAGTGGATCCTCACATCCATGGAATATTTCACCAAATGGATCGAGGTTGTGCCATGCGGGCAAGCTACTAACTCTATTATCATAAAAAATTTAGAAACTAATATCTTATCTCATTTTGGGTGCCCCGGGAAAATTATAGCTGACAATGCAGCGGCTTTTAGATCCAAAAAACTCATAGATTTTTGCAATCAATACCACATTATGTTGGGGCATTCCACATCCTATTACCCTCAGGGAAATGGGCTAGCTGAGTCCTCAAACAAAATTCTGGTGAATATCCTCAAGAAAACATTACAAGAAAACAAGAAATCCTGGCATAATAAATTGGTTTTTGCACTATGGGTAGATAGACTGAGTAATAAAAGATCAATTGGTATGTCTCCATATCAACTGGTATATGGCACTGAAGCGATTTTTCCTACTTCTCTGGGAGTTCCAGTGATGAAATTATTGCAGGAGACTCAAGCAGAGCCTAATGATATTCAAATAAGAATAAATCAAATGATTCAGTTACAACAATCTAGAGAAGAAGTGTACAGCAGAACTCAGGTGATCCAGGAAAATATTAAAAAGATTTATGACAAGAGAACCAAAGAGGATAACTTTGAATTGGGTGATCTGGTTTTGAAATGGGACT
>ML832325.1:0-31306 GCA_009831015.1 Picea engelmannii | reverse complement strand
CAAGGAAGAGCTTGAAGACCTGAAAGTTGAAGATAGAACAGAAACTATCCTCGAAGTCAAAAGAGTGTTGACCAAAAGAGGATTAATGTTGCAGTTGGAGGAGAAAGCTCAGAACATGGACATTGGAGTTCAGAGATTTTTTAGCAAGCTTGAGGCTTTACAGAAAAAGAGCCTTCCGGGATTACTTGTTCTAAATGATAAATTGATGACTTTATCTAATTATAAGCAAAAGATTTCCACCATGGCCAAAGACAGTTCCAAGTTCTCAGGGATATAGGGAAGCATCACAGGCAAAGTGCTCTTGGAGACCTTGCAGTCTGACCTCAGCATACAACACGAAATCAAGTACATTTTCCTCACCAAGACGACTTTTCTAAGTATACCGATATGGATGAAATCTACCATCGACTATTGAAAGTTACCATCCCTAGTACACAAAGATGGGATGAGTTGTGCGAATTGATCGAGTAAAGATAAAGGTCTCGTCCAATTCAGCGTCCAGCGCAGTTAAAGTCATATGAATGACTCACCAATGGTCCTCCCCAAAATCAGCATGAGAGATTTGACGCATCATCAGTTCCTATATTTTTGCATCTTGTTATCTAGATAGTTAAAAATAGCATATGCCACGTCCTGATCATTGATGACAAGGTCGTTTGTAATTTAGATTATAAATACTTCAAACTTTGAAGTACTAAGGGTTGATCTTTATGCCCAAGCAAGTTGTAATCACTGTAATTTTTTCAAGAGATTATTCCAGTAATACAAAGAGATGTTTCACAAGATTCTTGTGTGTTAGCTGTTGGTGAAGTTTCCTCTGTCCTCGTAAAAAGTTTTCTTTATCAGTTATCATGTTGTTTTTCTATTCTAATCTTTAAAAGAAGTTAAAGTTGTAGAATTTTCCATTGCGTACTCTATTCTTAATCTTTTATAGATTTAAATGTTTTCCTTATGATGTTACAACAAATAAATTCCTAATTGTTTTTTGTTTTAACTGATATCTCACCTTTTCAACAATCCATCATTTTATTCCTAAAGAATCCAGCAGTTGCACTACCTTGCCCTGTAAAATGAATCTTCTAAAAATTGTCTTTGATCTCCATTTTTATAAAATAGACCCCATAGCCCAATGGAAGCGTAAGTGACATTCAACCATTTTATTAAAAATACAAACAACTCGGTACTATTCTTTTTTAACTAGCCTAAGAATCTGAAAATCCAAACAAATCTAAATCTTACAGAGAGATCCCTCTTTGAAACTGGTAGGGCTAGATCCCAGTTTCAAAGTGGTTGGTTAAGGTTACCTCTTGTAAAAAAAAAAATCCCTTTTACAACCTCTGGGATTTTACAGAGTGCTAACAGGTGTCATTGTCAGGGAGTGGAGGTGAAATATTCCCTGGGAGAACGAAAAATACTAGAGCTTATTGTTGATGGTGAACAACGATCAAACACAAAAAAGGTTGTACCATTCACCTGGCGAATGCAATCATGCTTCAATCAGATTCAAAGACTCCATTGGGGGATGATGTCCATTGACATGGACATGGAAGGACATCATGGGAAAACCAGGTATCAAAGCTTCAGTTTTTTCCAAGAGATATTATTATTTTTCATCAATTACCTCTTATCCTTTCCTAAACATATTAAAATAATTTGTCTTTAGTTGTTGTATTCTAATGAAGACCAGAAATCCACATTTTAAAATCCTTCTTTAAAATCTGCATATCCTTCTTATTGCATTATTGAGCCTGACCAAAAACCTTCATCTAAATCACATGATTTTCATGACCAATCTGATGAGTTTAATGTGACCAAGGATGATCTTATACCTTCTAATATTGATCTTATACCCTCTAAGATCCCAGACAAATATAGGCCTCTCAAATTGCCTCATGCCCTTCATGATTTTCCAGTAAAGCATTATAAGTACCTCCCTATCTTTGATGGAGATAACCTCTTGGCTGAAAAACACCTTCAGGGTTTTGAGAATTTCAGTGACCTTTTTGAGATTGAATATGAGGATTTTTTAATGAGAGTTTTTTTCCACTCATTGCAAGGAGAGGCCAAAGAACAGTTAAGGAACCTACAACCTAAATCAATTGGCTCATGGGAGGAATTGAAGAATGTCTTTTTGAAATTTTGGGGCAAGAGGAAATATTTGGATCTACATCTTACAAAGTTTTATGCCATGAAAAGGAAGAGCAATGAAACTTTCTCTACATTCAGTAGGAGGTTTTCTAGTCATTATTACACATTTCCCAAGGAAATCCAACCCATTGAAGTTGTTGTCATGCTCTTATGCAACAAACTTTCATCCAAATTTGTCTTTCCTTCTGATGGAAAGAAGATCTAAGACCTTACAGAAAATGTTTGATGATTCCCAGGAAGTGGAAGACAATCTTCAAGCATGTCAGAGGCTGCAAAATAAAAATTTATAGAGTGTTGCAAATGCAGAGAAATATGGTGTAGCAAAATAACATGAGATTGTGCATAAACGAGAAGTTGATTTACATCCCATTCATTTTTAGCATGAGCATAAAATTAATTGTTCCATGAAATTCTTCAATTTTTTCAATGATAACATTGTTGTAGAGGATAAGGATCAGCCTACTGAAGAGCAAGTTGATGTACCAATCTTTTTCCTTGTGGGTGACATTGCAAATGTACATTTTTTTCTCGAGTATGATGAGTACAATGACGATTATGAGATTCATTTTCTAGAGTATCTAGATGCATGTTCTCCATCAGGAAGTGTTCAGTTTCAGTAGTCTTGTGGGGTCACTTAGCCTACATATTCAAGTTATGACTATGGAAAAGAGAATAACAATGAGTTTGCTAATGAAAATTCCCTGCCTTTGTGCTTTGTTGCATTTGAATTTTTAAAAGAAAATTTCAAGATCATCACTAAATATTAAGAATGTGAGATGATGCAAAGTGATATTGCCTTTTTTGGAGAAAGTTGACAATAGTAGAAATGAGAAGTTAATTTGTGATCTTCACAACCCTGTAGTTGATTATATGGAAGGTTTTAGCAATCAAAATTTGCAACCATTGAATAACCCTAAGTCTGAAAATGAAAATGATAATCAAATGGTATTCAAGTCATCCATGTCCTTCTTGTCAACGGGTTTTTCATTGCAACAATCTCATCAGATGTTTCAACCTTTCCATAATGGCCAAAATTTGGATTTTCATGAAGACGAGAGAATAGTTAAAGTGTTGCTACAAAATGAGATCTGAAGGTATTCTTACGAGGATCCTTTTGCATTATTTTTAGAGTCAATAAGTAGGCTAAGTTTTTAAAATTTTATCAACATTGAATCTATTTATAATGTTTTGTTAAAGTTGTCATCAAGTGGGTCAATGATTTTTCCTCTAAAGGAATGCATGCAAGAAATTAAATTAGTGGATCAATTTCATGCATGGTTGTACTGGGTCTATGATTTCACTTGATTGATCCATTTATGGATCAAATTAGAGTAGGTAGGTCTGTGAATAAGCTCATTTTGAGCATTCTTCAGTAGTTTTTAGTTTGGTTTTAGCAGTCAATTTTTGCAGCAGTAACTTCATATTTCATGTATATAGTTTGGGTTGAATTCTAGATTTAGTTGCAGAATGAGTTAGTTGCATGTCAAAGAATTATCATTTTGTAGGTTGGGAGTAGCCCAATGTATCATGCTCCTAGTCTACAATTTTCTTTGGCACCTCACAGGGAGGATGCCATCCCCATTGGAGTCGATGTTAGCACATGGAAATTTTCACATGAAAATTTGTAATTTGGTCAAAATTGGTTAATATAGGTCATGTGAGTCATTCAAGGATAGTTATATTCAAGTCATATCATGTACAACCTTCTCATGTGATCATATCTCTTTTTGGCATGAGACATCATCAATTGGTTAAATCGTTGCTCAAATCACTGCATAACCTCCTAGTGTTGTGCATTTGGTTAAAAGGTACAAGGGTACAATCATTTGAGCTAGGGTGGGTTTTTTCATTAGGAATATCATATTTCCACCTATATATTATTTTCAAGCATGTTGCATTTGGTCATGAGCGGTAAAAAGTAGAATTTACAGTTGTGCAACAAGGCACGCTTCACAACTGTCTTAGTGATGTTTTGGGGAAGCATATTGATTTTTTTCTTGCCAAAGTTTAATCAGTGGGATGATGATGAAATAACTACTATGGATGCATAAAAAAAAGCAACTCTATCATTTGAAGGCAATGTAGCTTCATTTTTTCAATATTGAGACACATTAGGGTTTTGAAGATTTGTAAAGGTAATGATGTTTTGAAAGAGGTTGCATAGGTTCTAAGGCCACCTATCATCGTAATGAAGATTAGCATTACTCACTAATAATATATCATTCAAATATAAAACAAGTGGGCAAAGTATGAAGAGGAAGCTAGTGCGCACAGGCTGCAGGGCACGCTGTGCAAATGATTGTTTTAGTGGTAAACTTCAAGATTGCTTTCTAACCAAATGGAGAGGATTTTTTAAAACCCCGGAGATGTGGTTTTCAAGAACGGACCCAATAACAAAAACCTCTCTCATATTTTAAAAAGGTGTCATAGTTTGGGATATTTAAATGAATAGTTACAACCCATTTTTCTAGATTTAAGCATTTAATGTTTTCTTGTTTTAGTCATCATCTTTGGGCATTTCAAGAAGATGGAGAAGAATTTTTGAAAACCGAAAGAGGTTTCTTTAAAGAACCAAACCAATAAAAAAAACATCTATCAGGTTTTACATAGGTGTCATGACTTGGAATATATGAAATTATATTTGAGGCATATTTTCCATAATTTCGCCTAGCCAGATTTGTTGACAAAGTTCTAGAATTTTTTGAAAATCGACTTGATGGACCTACAAATCAGCAAGGTTGATCCCAAATTTATTTGGATATTGAAGCTTGAATATTGTTCTCTCAAATCCCATGATTTTCTCTTCAGTTATCCCATTTTAAGTGAGTCAAAGATCAAATCCTAGATAATAGTATATGGACAGATTTTGCAAATATCTTATCCTAAAGCATTGTAACTACTCTCTATCTTTGGAAAAAGATGGATTTAGAACCCCTTAGGATAGAATATGATATTTTTCTATATATTGAATGAGGATATAGGTCCAAAGGGGTTGGTGAGTGTATGAGAGTTTATTGACTGCATATTGTAAACTTTTTGGATATTAATGAAATTTTTGGACCAGAAGTACCTGAAAGATGATATCAGAGATTCATGTGACTATCTCTTCTTTATGCTTGTGCTTCTAATATTTATGTTTTCTTATTGATTTAGTTAATTTGTAACATTATTTATTCTTTAATGTTCATTGAGGTATATGTGACAGAATTCATTTGAAGTCGGTGCTCTGTTGCATATATTTTCCAAATGCTTCTCTACTACAATCACCCTGGGATTCATCCTTGATAGATTCCCCAAGGGGTATTTTGTATTATCTTTAATTTTCAACTACAATGGAATTTAATTGTATAAAGGGGACTTTTCTATATTTACTCTGAGTAATTAGTTTTCAATTAACCAAGTTCCCATCACATTATCATTGATCTCTCATTCATGACTCCATTTCCTAATGGACCTTCCATATTCTCTCCCACCAATCCCTTAAATTCACTTTAAACCTGATATATAACCTTTGAGTTAAACCAAATCAATCCTTTCAGTGATTTATTTGAAAGAGAAATCCTTCTCTAGGTGGGAAGGGCTAGCTTCCAGTCTCAATTTGGTTTGTGGTTACCTTTGTGATTTGCTTTCCTCATCCAAAAGAAATTTACAGAGTGATAACATATTGCATACCTACACCTCCTCTTCTTCACCTTGAGGGGGATTATCGAATAGCTCTTTGAGGATTAAGAGTGATTTTGTATCCCCAAAGTATCTATAATTGGGGCCCTTGCCTGTGGAACTGACCACATCAACTTTGTTCCCTTCTGTTGATCCACAATCGTGATCAAATTAGTGTTTTCATTTAACCACCCATAGGATTTTTCTTTTTCTTTTCTTTTGTTGTTTTCCTTTATTTTGTTTTTCTCTTTTATCAAATTTTTTCCAACACTTAGCCAATTTTCAAGTAATGCAGAGTGGGGGTAGAAAAAGTCTTGGATCTACATGTTTGTAGGTCCGTAGGTCCATAATATCACGTTCTAAATTTTTCACTTTTTGTTTCCACATCCTCCATAATGCACTTTTCACCTTTTTCATACTTAGTCATTTTCTTGAAATACGGATGCAGAGCCACATATCATCCGTAAAATTTTCTTGAGTCTCCAGATCTACAAGTCTGATTTATGCAACACCGCGCTCCCAAAAATTCACGTCTTACATTTTTGTTTCCCAAATTGTAAATTTTTCAGTTTTTAAAAACTAGTCAATTTTCAAAAGCGGATGCAGAACCACTTAACATACAATAACCTTCTTCTAGTCTCTAGGTTCGTAGGTCTGAAGTCGTGTATTCTCCAAAACACAACTTTTGCTTATTCAATCCACAAAATGAATTTTTCCGATACTCAACCATATTTTTAGTTTTGGTGTGGACCTCCTTACTCTTTATCATATTCATATTCATAGGTCTGCAGGTCCACATTATACAATTTTCACTTTCCATTCCTCATTTTACACTCTCATACTTAACATTTTTTATCTACCATGACATTACATCACCACTTCCCATCACATTTATTGTCCTCGCCACATCAACAACAATGTGTGTAAGAATAATGTCATTATTAAATTCATGAAACATTCATTAAACCTTGCAATAAATTCAAATCTCATGTAAGTTGACAATATTAACAACAAGATTTATGATTGATTGAACTATCAAGACAATACATGATGAAATTAAGTAAAAATAAATATGCCAAGCTATAAATATCGATAGTAGCTCCACATGTTGCCAAAGCCAAAAGTAGAAAAAGAATGTCAAGTAGGAAGAAAGAGTTGTATTGCATAGATACATAAACACACTTGGGCCTAAGGATCGAGAGTTCCAGTGGTCCAGAGAATCCAATACTACAATACTCTTTCTCTGACCGAGAAGAAAATGAACTTAATTTGGACCTCAGGAATATCATTAGTAGGTTGTGTTCTAGAAGTGGCATACTTCAAATAAATTGTTCAATGGTGAGAAGATAAGTTCAACTCTGAGAAAAGAATAATTCAATTGCAAGGACATCAACCCATTTCTCTAGCTCTTTCAACATTCTTTGGAATGCTATGACCCCCTACACCTACCTTTCGATTCAAAAATGAAGAGGTTGATGAATTTATGAAGCAACATAAAGGAGAGGAGAGGTTTCTAAGAAATTACTTGGAGGACCCGAGCAGTAACCCCGATGCTTCCAAGATTGAGGTAACCTCACTAAAATACCCATACAGAGAATTTGCATGGTTGTTCAACCGCATTGTTGGTCTAGAATCTATTGTGTTTGTACCAAGAAATGGCATATATGCCTTCCATTATGCTTTGCATGAAAAATATATTATAGATTGGGGTTATCTTATTTCAAGTGAAGTTTCTTTCCAATTGAGTAACCTTAAAAAGACTCAAAAGTTTTATATGACTTCTTACCACATCTTTGCCATTTCTTATGGCCGTGTACTTGAATACTTGTCGAGGGAAAAGCATGTTGATTTTAAGTTGGAACTATTTTATACATGGTACTCGGTTCTGTACAGACATAAATATCAATAGATTTTTTACCCGATTCATAACAATTTCATTTCATAATTTAAAAGGTTGATTTTTGGTCATAGTACATCAAGATTGTCTCTTGAAGCGGCCACCTTTCTCTCTGGGAAAGGAGCTTATGAAACTTCTAAATAATTTATTTTTATCATGTTGTTTGGTAGTGAATAGAAGTTTTTTATTGTCCCATTCTATGTTTCAGATAGACTCTTTGTTGAGGAAATGTGTAGGCAGTACAAGACTTGGGACCATTTCTTATATGATAAGAGGAAAAAACAATTCATACCCCTACCATGAAAAATCGGGAAATTCATTGTAAAGCACATAAACCATATCAATGAATTGGCAAGACATCATGAAAAACTAGGATTAAAAGAAGCCAAATTTGTTAAGGGTTTTGACGGAGATAACAAATTCACTACACACATGGAATTGATTGGGTACTCTTCATATTTCACTAAAGTTGAAAAATTACAGGAGAGTGGCAGAGATAATATATATCTCTATGAAATCATGGAATACCAAGTTTTATATGACATGGAAGAGATAAATAACACCAATGAAGGTCACAAAAGAAATGGCAAGGAAGTGACAGATAAAAAACCTAATTCACTAACAACGTCCCAAAAGAGTACTCCATCAAGAAAAAAGAATAGAACCAGTGGTATGGAGATGATAAGAGCATCATTTGGAGGGTTATAAAATGGTGGTGATAAATACCCACCAAGAAAAAATATTGAGGAATCTCATATTGCATATACTTATGTTAAAAGGAAATGAAATACACCAACAATAGGGTTAAGCATACCTGGAATACAGGAGAGTCCACAAGCATACCTGAAACTTAGGAACCTAAAATATTTGAGGAGGAATCTGTTACTTTTCACCATGCGACCTACAATCGTGAGTCCAAAAAATTGTTATTGGAAAAAGTCAATACTAAAAATAAGAGGTCATCAGAAATATGGAAGTCTTCAATTGATTTGGATGGAGTTGTGCCAACAAAAATTGCATAGTTCCACGGAGCAATTAGAGAAGATTTAAAGAAATATATTGATAATGTGGAAAAATAAAATTCCAAGTTGAAAAAAAGGACAAAAGAGTTAGAAGTTGCCTTGATACCAAGACCATTGTTTCTTGAACCTTTGAATTCAATCCAACATGTGTTTGTGTTAGAGAATGTCCCAGAAAGAAGCAATAAATATAAAGGCTCATCAATTTTATTACAAGCAATAAGAAAATATGTTGGTGATTCCATATAGAAGAGAATTTATATAATTCAATAAATTTGGGAGATTGCTCATTTAATTATTGCTATCTTTTAATCAAGAATACAAAATTTCAAGGAATCCTGCAAAAGGACCTAGAAAATGATGAAGGATTTTATAGAGAAGTTGTGAATACATTCTTAGCTAAAGTCTCGAGCTTAAGTGAAGCTCATAGAAAATAAAATAAAAATTCCTTCAACTTACCAAATGAAACAAATCAATGTGTGTTGGCTGAGAAGAATTAAAGATTTGAAAGAAATGATAAATGAGACTGATGTTTTGAAAAAAAAAAAAAGTTAATTGTTTCTTAAACTTGTGGATATTACGAATGAACTAGATGGTCCCAATTTATTGATGGATGCCATGATTTTATCAAAAGAATCTTTAATGGGACAACTTAATGCATCAAAATTTTCTTGGGAAAATGAATTTACCAAAACAATAGACTTTTCTGAAGAAGAAGTTGAAAAATTGTTAGTTCGGTATATCAACAGGAATGATGAAGTTGATGACACGTTGCATCAATCGAAGATGGATCTAATAGAATTTGAAAATCAATTATTTGAAATTAAAACTAAGCATGAAATTACTGTAGCACATTTAAGGGAGTATATCGAGGAGTGGTTGAAAAAGGCATTAATCAAAATTACCGAACCGGAAAATCAAGAAACAGTTGCAACGGTTATGCCACCTCAACCACAACATGCACCTATAAAATAAATATCTATAAGAAAATAAATGGTTACGAGAATTTTCCATCACAGTCTTTTCAATTTATGGTCCATGGGATCTCAATCCCAGTGCTCTTTGAAGGGTGAATGCAAATGTTTTCTTTAAAAACATTTACTTTGTATTTAAAGACTTATATTAGTTTTTGAGACTCCGAGAAAACTAATTGGGATACTACATTATTATATTTTCAAAGACTTTTATTTGAAACTTGAGTTCCCAAATGTTTTATCCATCGTAATAGTTTTGGTGCCTAATGGAATGATCATTTAAAGTTGTCTTATATATGCACTTCATCTTTCTTATCTCTTTAACATGGATATTGTTTACTGTCTTGATGAATGTTGTGATGGAAATGTCAACCTCTTATTTATCATACTCATTTTATTTATCTACTTTGTAAAATATTGTATATATGGTCGACTTTTAAAGACACTTGGTCTTGGGTATTGTTCTGAATGTGAATGTTAGATTTTTCAAAGTTTGGGCCTTCTTAGATTTTGTTTTATTTTTGTTTATAATTTTATAAGAAAAAAAGGGAGTATCATCTCTATAAAAACAAAGGGGGATTCATATTCTCGTGAGGTTGAACTTAAGACCGTAAAACAATCTCTTAGATAAACACCTTGCAAGTATGTCATCTTGGCCCCTACTTTGGCATAATTAGGACTTCCAAGCTCTACGATTGGAGCTTTCCAGTGCCCCTTTTCCCTGTTTAGCGAGAAAGGACCCTAGTGGATGTCTTAATTATAACATTGTGTTATCCTCAGGATTGAACTAATATCCATATTGTATATTTAATAGAAGTTAAGAAGAACATTTGGAAAAACAATCGATGATTCATAATCTTTTTCAGCATGTCTTATCGCTAAATATTAAGCATTTCCTTGGCCTCATCCTACTCCTCCATGATATCCTCACCCATGTACATACTAATAAGTTCATCATGTTTTTTCTTCTCCACAACCATGCACTCGATGCCTTTCTCATCCAAAAGGGGAACATGGGCAACAAACTTTCGATGTCTCTATTGTTGGTTTGCTTTGTCCTACTCTCTCATTTCTTTTGTCAAATCATCATCTTCCTTGAATAGGACCGGCTTAGCGCAATGACATCCCCTCTCTTGATTTTCAACTTAGCCTACCTCTAGATAGACTCGATCCTTTGCCACTCCCTCAGTGATCTAACCTGCATCTCCTCCTATGCGGGATGTTCATGGGCTACTCGAATTTATCTAAGATATTTTTCTCGTCATCATTGTCGCCATAATAAATGGTTTCAATTCACTTGTAGATAACATACATATACCTCATATTCTTCGCCTCATGAGGTTTATCGAATATCTCTTTGATGATGGGGAGGAATTTCCCAACCGCACTTGTACAATTGGTTGTTGGAAGATCGTAACATGTCATCTACCAACAATTAATTGTTCAAGTGTGACTGAGAAATTCCTCCCTAGCGTTAAAGATCTATTCGATAAGCCCCCCAACGAGAAAAATAGGAGGTCTAAGTATGTGATCTATAAGTGAATTGATGTCATTTATTATGGCGACAATGATGGTGAGAATGATATATTGGAGAAAGGAGAGCAGCTTGAGGAGAAGGAGATGTAAGTCATAAAACTGAGGGAGTGGTAGAGGATTGAATCTATATAGAGGCAGGCCAAGTTGATGATCAAGAGCGGTAAGGTCATTTCCATTAATTTGGTCCTATTCATGGAAGATGAGGATGTGGCAGAATAAATGGGAGATTAGGACAAGGGAAGAAAAAAATAGAGAGATAAAGAGCCTGTTTCCCATGTCCCTTTGTTGTAGCCCAAAAATTCCCTACCTATGCATAAATGGCATTGGCCTTTCCACTTACACAATTTTCCAAATTAATGTTGAGACTCTCTCTTAAAAAGACATTTTTTGGAACATGTACGCGCCCTGCTACAGTACATCCCGCGTACACATGCAAGATGCATACTATCTATCTTGCGTACATATGCGAGATGAATGTTAGACAACCTGCGTTTACCTCCAAAATTACAAAAATATATAAATTTTCAAGGAATTCGGTGGACTTTGCGATCTATAGTCGATTTCCCGACCATTTTACCCCTTGTATCCTGTCCCCAAACTGATTAACTATATTTTTTTCATATAAAAAGAGGTATTGGGGTCTCATTTACAACATCAAGAAATATAACAAAGAAACTCTGCCAAATCCCTTCCCCTTTTAGCCCAAGTTTTGCATCCCTTTCTAATATTTGGCCTCAGCATTCCCCCTCTAGCCCTTTCTCCTTATACAACCCTTTCCCTTTTCTCAAAGAGATCAGTTGGTTGTGAGAGGAAAGTATGGGAATGATGCACTTGGAGTAGCATTAGCGGAGCCTGGACCAGGTTTGCTAAGCGTTTTGTCAATAATAACATTGTAATATTTCTAATCTTCATTTTGGATAAAAGAATTATTTCATGTCCCAATACATTGTGTCTTTATATCTTTATTGATTAATGCATCTATGTCTATATCTGAATATTGGAAGTAACAAGTAGAGATTGTATGATTGTAGCATTTTTTTCCTAAGTGTTCTTACAGGTCAGCCTTGGGAGGAGACCCATAGCCTAGGAAGCTACAAAGGTGAAGGAGGTCTACACCGGATGTTAGGATCAAAGGTACACCTATTTCTTTCCTCTCTCTTGTCTTTCAGTTTGAGTAGTATTGGGATAACTTAGGAATAGGATTTTATTTTAAGGGAATTTAGTGATCTGCATGTACCTTGACCCAATATAGTAATAGGGGGATTTTCCCAACTAGCAGAATTGGCGACTCCATTAGGGAGTCTCTCTAGGGTCTTAGTGGGAGATTTTGGTTTAAATTTTTGTTATAGCAAGATTTGCCTCACCGTTGATATCTTGCACAGAGGGCCTTTTTCCATTTCCATTTGCAGACTTATCATCCCTTTTTAATGAATCCAGAGCCCAAAATATACATTTTTCCACATATACGATCCCTATATTCTATACAAGATATGTATACATTGGTTTCTCCACTACAACCCGTGTACATCGAGATTTGTGCCAAAAAATAAAAAAAAAATGAAGTCAGGTTTCCATGTCACGATAGGAGATCTCTGATCCTTGGCCTTTCATATACTGGAAACGTTCCAAATCATCCCTTCGGTTGCATTCTGAAGTCTATAAAAACACAATTCCAAGCTATGGAAAAGAGGAGAAAGAATTCAACTTTGAGAACAAAGTTACTTTGGAGAAATTACTTTAGATTGAGTCTGCATCCCTTTGTCCCTCAAGTTTGAACACATTGTTCAGCCCCCAAGCTCTTTCCCTATTGTTGAGAGAACTGCATTGTCTCTCTCCTATGAGCTTGCCTTTGGTGGAGGATTGAAGTGGTGGAGGCCCAGTTGGAAGGAACTTGGTTCCTTGGTTTCAAACCGTGTCGACATGGAAGTTTGTAATGTTGTCACTTATGTTGATCAATTATTAATAGAAATACTTCTTTCCTGTCCTATTGGGATCGTGCAAATATATGATTTTTATCCATGGGAATGTTTGTAATGTTTATTAATGCATTATGTTATCTGATGTGCTAACCCCTTTATACTATCACCATGTAATTGCTATGCTCGTTGGTTAATAACTTATTGCAGGTATAAAGCTTTGGGTCGAAGTGCTCAACGGTGGAACATCATCAAACTTTGGATTGAGGTAGGCCTCTTTCTTATCTTGCACATTAGTTTATATAACGTACAATGGAATTGAGTTGATTTTTTCAATCATACCTATCTGTTGTGGTTTACCCTTGGCCATAGATATTTTTTCCCTCGTAACAGAATTGGCGACTCCACTAGGGAGAGATCTTCCTTCTAAGGGTTGAAGTACTTTTTCTTCTTACATTTCTCTTTTTCCTTTGTGTTTCTTGTCATATCACTGCTTGACGGATTCTGTTCACTCTGGGTCTAATTTTTCAACCTTCCTGCCCTTGCATGGCCTTGTTTTAAAGCCTATACGCTCCTTTTGAATTGATAGTCATGTATACATGCTTGTTGTCTCACTGCAGGATGTGTATATACGCTCTATTCTCCTGCACAGTCGCGTATACCACTTTCCCCTACTTGTTCACTTGGTTTAGTGACTATTGGGTGGGATTTCATGTTTGTTGAGCCTTCTTAGGTCTCTGTAGTGTCTGTTGAGCTTCTCTGGGTTGACATGAGACCTTTTGGGAGTTAAATTTTTGGGCGTAGTCTTTCTCTTTGTTTTTCATTTTTTATTTTTCCTTGAACCCTGGGTTGTTTTCTTGGTTGCTTGGTATTCTGCTTGAGTTATTTCATTTATACATAGTAGAATTTATATATCAGGTTTATTTTCAGTGCATGCATTGTCTCTTCAATATATTGAAAATACCAAAAAAATAGGCATTTTTCATTGGTTAGCATTTTTGTCTTTGAACCTTTATCATTAGCATAGTGCATTTAGGGAAAGATTGCATTTTACTTCTGAATTGCAGAGTTGAAATTGAAAATTGCACTGTTTTTATTAGCATTTCGTTCATTGAAAAGTTAAATATAGACTTTGCATTATATTCATATTCATTTTCTTCCAGAGTCATAACATCATGAGTTTCACCTCCATATCCTTTTGAGTAATCACGTCCAATAAAATTTATGCTTTAAACTAAAATTTATTAGTAACGATTTTACTTTTAGGGTGCACAAACTAGTCTAGGATTTAGTACCTTGGAATAGGATTTTGTGAGTAAAATTATCCAAGGTAATTAAATCAACATATGTGTCTGAGACAGAGAGTTGAGAATTCCATTGTATAATTAGTAATATCAGGAGGCTTCGCTCACACCAGAGTTAATCATGAGGTCACGTGAAGTTATTTGAAGGGATAACCCCTTGATACTCACCTAGCGTCAGAGATATTTATGTGGATTTATTCATATTTGGGGATATTGCTAGTACCCATACATATGTGAGAGGCGGTGCTTTCAAGGTTTCGGGCTTTGCGACCCCGCCCATACGGTGATCTAGAATTATGACTACTCTCTTGTGCATCGGTTATACAGTGGTTTATTAGTTTCTTGACTTAGGTATCTCATAGGTTACTTGCAAGGGTTATTCTTCTTGTAACCTGGGTCAGATAGGGTTCAGAAAACACACAGCCTTTATGGAGGATTACCTCTCTGGGGGGATCTGACTGACTGGTTGTTAAGCCCATGAGGGCCTTTATAACTGATTTTGTCACCTCCAAATTTTAGCAGGGAGTCTCGGGTCCCTCTTGGACGAGACATACCTTCTTTAGTGAGGGAGGCCACTCAGCCACTTTAGCCCATTTGCATGCATATTGGTTGTTTGAATTTTTGGTATGCTCTTTGACTACTAGTTGGCCTTTGGATATATTTTTATTTTGTAGAGTCATAAGTCATCATGGAGTCAGACCAGCTTCCTCGTCGGTCCCATCAGTTGTTACAGTTACCACTGGTTTTTGAATTCTTTCCTTCTAAAAGGCATAGAGTTATCAGGCATGGTGCACATACATCCACCTTTTAGACTTGTGGTTCCACAAGGATGAGTGCTGAGTCTAGTCTTCAAAACAGTGGGAGTTCTTCAACTCCCATACCCACTATAGTTAATAGCACCCCTTTGACTCATGCAGCCACTATAGTTGCAGTGTCGGAGGCTTATACTGGTACTATGGCTCAGCCTGTAGTTAATGCGTCATCTCTTGCCTCAAACCCCTTTGGGGGTTTTAGCCACTCGTCGAGTTACAATGTTCAGTCCATCCCTATGGACTCTAGTCCATTTTTGTATGGTATGCCTAACTTCACTTTGCAATTTTCAACTGCCATCCCAGCTGTTGGCCCTAACGCTAGCTTTGGACTTGGGGGCACTAAACCTCCTTACACTCCTTTCCGATTTGGTGGTTCTCATATTCCCCAAACGAATCCTAATGTAGGAAGTGTCCCTATTCTTAACCTCGGGTCTAATCCTTCTATGACTGGATGGAACAACCCAATTTGCGGACAAGTTCCACCCTATATCCCTACCCCCTTGGTGTTGATTCCGAACAATACTTTTGGCATGATGAATCCACTTCAATCCTTTGGGTTCCCACCTAGAGGAGGTCAGTATTACACTTTGGGCAACCCCCAACCTAGATCTAATCCATTTGGGGGCAGTTTTCATAACCCCCATCCTGGATCTAATCCGACTGGGGGCAATTTTCACAATCCTTATTAGAACATTCCTACTGGAATGATGCCCAACCCACCTTATACGAATCAGCTCAGAGGAGGGCCTTTTAATTCCAGACATGTCTTTGGTACTTACCAGAATCCTGGATGGAATGTAGTTCCCAACACTCGATCTTTCATGGGAGGATGGGGCCAGATGTCGCAACCCTGTCTCCCTTTTTTGGCCACGTTCAATCTGCCAAACTTTTCTAAGTTAATGAATGACCCAATGCGTCATGATCCCACATGGCCCCCCATCCCCACCAAACTTCCTTCAAACATTCCAAATTTTGAGGGTAATAGTGGAGAGGACCCTGGTGAACACGTCACTACCTTTCACCTTTGGTGCACATCGAATTCCCTGAACTATGATTCTATTAGATTACGATTGTTTCAACACACTCTCATTGGAGTTTCTTCGCAATGGTATATTGAGCTACCTAGGGGGACATATGGATCATTTAATCAGTTTGTGGTGGAATTTCTCAACCACTTTCAATTGCCCATTCGTTATGATGTTGACCTTGAACTTTTGTCAAATTTACGCCAGGACACCACCACGCATATCTCAGATCATATCCAGGAGTAGCATAGACAGAGGCGATTGATTAAGACTCCTATACCCCCGTCCTTTCTTGTAGAATGGTTCCTAAATTATTTTCACCCTCCTATATCGAAGGACGTTGCTACTTTCAGGGTTTCCAATGAGGAAGAATCTATCTTTAGAGCCCAGCAATTAGATTTAATATATGATCAGTCTGGGATTTTATATCACCTTCTTCTAGAAGCACCGCGGTCAAATTACGATCCTAGGAAAAAAACTGGACCTCATGTTGATGGCATTGTAGGGTTTGCCAATGTAAAGCCCACAGACTCAGTAATGAAGTCTACTGGAAAATCAGCTTCGTCAAGATCCTCCAAACCCACCCAGTCGATGGACGTACATTTCGTGCAATCGTCGAAAAACCCAAATGGTGACCAGAAACCAGATGGGAATAAAAGGAAAGGTCGAAACAATCATAAGGGTAGGATAAATGTTAACAAACCCAAGGACAAAGATAATAATGGGAAGAAAAATGATAATGCTGGAGAGGGCAAGAAAGAGAAACGTAAGGTGAAGTTTCCTTGTAAACTTTGTATTGATCACCACCTTACACATTTATGCCCCAAATTCCTGGAAGCTGTGAGACTTTTAAATATACCACCCGCTGTGCTAATGAATCCATTCCCACACAACCAACACTTAGCCTTGAGCTCTTAGAATGTCGTAAATGCACCTGATGGAGGTCAAAACCCATCGTTGCAAGATGGCAACCGTGTTTGTATCAATATGGTGGACGCAAAAATTGATATAGCCACCCGTTCTTGAGATTATAGCTCTTCAAAAGCTAGTACTGGTCTAGAAGCTCCTCCTCCCCCTCCAGAGACAAACCTACAGATTGAGAAACTAGAGCCATAGCCTCATATTCTGAAAGGAGTACTCAAGCGCTCTACTCACAACCCTAATGCTAGAGTCACCCAGAACTACTCTATTGTTGGGGATCGGGGCCAAACCCCTTGTGAGATGTTGGATTTGGAGGTACTCCAGAGGTGTCCATCACAGAGGAATGTCTTACTCTCTGCCTTAGGATCTCTAGAACCTAGTGGCTCGAAAGTCATCAGGTTTGATGTCATGGATGTGAAGCCTCACTTACCCTACCATGTGGCTTTCCAAATCCACGTGGAGTATTCCAAGTATACTATCAAACGAGTAGTCATTGATGAAGGTGTTGCCACCTACGTGATGTCCCTGGTCTATTGGAAAGCTCTCCATTCTCCAACCCTTTCCAAGTCATCGAACATGTTGACTACATTTGACGGTCATTCCTTCCGCCCTCATGGTATTCTCCCTCCCTTTCTGGTCCAGTTAGGTGGGAAGATGGTAGAGGTGGAGGTAGAGATAGTATATGCACCTCTTTATTATAACCTATTACTAAATCGCAAGTGGACCTATGCTATATTCGTTGTCATATCGTCTATTTTTCTTACACTTTGTTTTCCTCATCAAGGGGAGATCATGACTATCGACTAGTTATCCTTTGCCTACTCTAGTCCTAACACATATGTTGGACCGTTGATCCCTGTGATCAACAATTCTCATCCAACAATTGAGAATATTCGTGTTGAAATGTGTTCTTCCCTCATGGGTACCTTCAAATTCTCGGCACCGATTCACCACATTTACGCCATGTCTAGTAGGCTTGCTTCAGCAGGAAGGTCCATTTCTTTCCAGACTTCCTATTTTAGTGATATATGGACCCTACCTTCTCTAAATTAGTCAAGTGAAGGACAGTTGCATGCTGGCATGGCTATTCCACTATCGTCAGCAGAGATTACGTATCAAGTTTTTCTTAACTCTTTCATCGATCCTGATCATGTTACCTCGTAGACAGACAAGGAGGATCTTGTTCTTAGGCCTGTATGGGCCACCTCGTTGTATTTCTCACATGATTTCCTAGATGATACTTTGCCTTCGGATGAAGACATCCTCGAAGCCATGAATGGTTCCAAGAGACCTTGGGATGATATGCATCATTGATCTTATTTTCTCCCAAGTCTTGAAAGAATCGAGCAAGATGAATTTTGGTCTACCTTGAATGAGATAGTCGGTCACACCATAGTTCCACTTGATATGAATGGCATTTATGTCGAACGAAATATGGCAAGTATTTCTCCTACCATCTCTATCGATATCTCTCGTACCCCTGGAAAGATTGAGAATGTAAATATAAGTGTGGATTGTTCACTGAAAGAAATTTTGATCTACACCAAACTCTTCAAAGCATTTCGAGATGTATTTGCTTGGTCATATGAAGAGATGGCAGGGATCGACCCCCGTATTGCCGAACATGATATTAGGACTTATCTGGATGTTAAACCTGTTTGAAAACTTCTTAGAGCTTTAAATCCTAGGAAGGCCACTGCTATTAAGGCAGAGGTGGAGAAGCTACTTAATGTTGGCTTCATCTACCTGGTTCCCTTGACCGAATGGGTATCCAACCCCATTACTGTGAATAAAAAGTGAGGAACCATCTGTGTGTGTATGGAATTTCTCGACCTGAACAAGGATTTTCCTAAAGATAACTTCCCCGTGTCTTTCATTGATCAAATTCTTGATGAGTGTGCAGGAAGTGAGATATTTTCTTTTATGGACAGATCTTCAAGATATAACCAAATCCAAATCAAACCTGAGGACCAACACAAGACGGAATTTATATGTCCTTTGGGTACTTTTTCATACCATAAAATGCCTTTCGGCCTTAAAAACGTCGGAGCAACCTTCCAATGTGCCATGAATTTTTCTTTTCACGATCTCAAGAACATAGTCGAAGCCTACCTTGATGATCTTGTTGCTCACTCTCGTAAGAGAGTGGATCATGTTATACACCTTCTGCTAGTTTTTGAAAGATGTCATTACTATAGAATCTGGTTAAACCCTCACAAATGCATCTTTTGTGTTAATTCTGGTCGTCTCTTAGGATTTTTAGTGTCTGAGACCGGGATCATGGTAGATCCTCTTAAGGTTGAGGCAATACTTCAGTTGCCTCCCCCACACACGATTAGACAACTTCAAGGTTTACAGGAGAAAGCTAACTTTCTACATTGTTTCATAGTGAATTATGCCAATATCACTAAGGTTTTCATGCACCTCTTCAAGAAGGACACACATTTTATCTAGGATGAGTGAGCCCAGGATTCTTTCGACGCTTTGAAGAAAGCCTTGGTATCAGCCCCTCTGCTAAAATCCCCTGATTACAGTAGATATTACATACTATATATTTCCGTGTCTGCAGAGACGATTGGTATGGTTCTAGTTCAGGAGGATGATGAGCTCCATGAGCATGTCATATACTATCTTATTATAAATCTAGTCGGCCCTGAGCTTAATTACTCTCACTTTGAAAGCTAGCTATGGCTGCAGTTCACGCAGTCCAACGTTTACGTCATTTTATATTTCTTTGCAAGACTAAAGTGTTTGTTGATGTCAATCCATTTCAATACATCCTTACTAGACGTATCATAGGGTGTGTTAGCACTCTGTAAATTTCCTAGAGGTTGTTTAGAAGAAGAAATCTACGAGAGGTAACTTTATCCAACCTCTTTTGAGGCTGGGATCTAGCCCTTCCAACTTCAGAGAGGGATCTCTCTATATGATTTAGATATGTTTCAAATTTTTAAATATTAGGCTAGATAAATAAATAAGTCAGTTTTGTGTCGTAGTGTTTTTTGAGTTGGTTGAGATAGTTTACACATCCATTGGGCTATGGGGTCTGTGTCTTAAAAATAAAATCCGAACTAGAAAAACAAAGGGACCTTTCACAGGGTGAGATAATATAATCATTGGATTCTTTAGTAGCAATAAATGAGGAATAGTAGAAAATATGAGGAAGACAATTACAACAAAGAAGCAGTTAATAATTTCTTTATTGCAAAATGAGAAGATAAAACACTTAAATCTTTCAAGTCAAAAACAGGGTATACGAGATAAATCCTACAACGTTCGTTACTTCCAAAGATTAGATTTAGAAACAATGTGATAACAAAGTGAGAATAACATTCAACTTAGAGAGAAAAACGTCACCAGTGAATACACGCAAGAATCCTGTAAAGTGACTCTTTTTATTAACGGAAGATCTCTTCAAAAATATTACAGTCTGATAGCTTGCAGGGCGTGAGGATCAACCACCCTCAATACTTCGAAATATGAAGTATTTATAACTCAAAATTACAAACGATCCTATCATCAATGACCAAGACGTGCTAAATCTATTTTTAGCCTAACTAACTTAACAAATTTCATAAATCTAGGAACTGCTTGATGATGTGTCACAACTGCATGTTGTTTTCTGGGTGGACCGTTAGTGAGGCCTCTGCACGACCTCATCTGAATCAAAAAATGACTGGGCTGGGACAGCTCATCAGCTACTCAATCAGATCACAGAGTTCTTCCCATCGAAGATGACTGGGCACGTTGACTTTGAGTAGCCTTCGATAAACTTCATCCATTTCTGTGTACTTGGCGAAGGTAGGTTTGGTGACGAAGATGTATCGAATTTCATGCTGAATACTGATGTCCCACTGAAGCACATCTAGAAACGCCTTTCCAGTGATGCTGCCTCGAATTCTTGAAAACTTTGAACTGTCCTTAGCCACATCGGCCAGTCTCTTTTTGTAGTCTGGGAGTGTCATCATTGATTACTTTCAGACCAGGAAGACCTTTCTTCTGTAGAGCCTCAATCTTACTAAAAAACCTTTGTACCCCTAGGTCCATGGCCTGAACCTTTTCTTCTAGCTGAAGCATTAATCCTCTCTTGGTCAAAACTCTTTTGACCTCGAGGATGGTCTCTATTCTATCTTCAATTTTCAGTTCTTCCAGCTCCTCCCTGGTCTTAGAATTTAGGAACTTGATGATTTCATTAGCCTCTGTTGGCATCTCTCCCAATTCTAATATGATCTTCTCAATGGCCTGTTTGCTTCTCTGCACCAGTTCATTCTGCTCAATTATTATCTATATCATGGGCCATATCTCGTTCATAGACTTGGTGATGTCTGTCCAGACACTTTCTTTAACCTTGGCCAAAGTTTTACCTGCCACTGTTTGCTTCCGGAGCTATTGTAACTCTTGTTTGAGCTGGTCTGACACCTGATTTTCCTTGGAGAGGTTGATCTGAAAGGAAGATTTGAGTTCTTGAAGTTTCTCAATCTCCTTCTTGAGCCTGTTGATCTCTATTTCCTGCAGGTTCATCTTTTCCATAGACTTAGCCAATTTAGTTGTCTTTTCCAGGGATGTCAGTGGAATCACGGATGGGACTTCTATTACTGACGTTGTGCTCACTCCCAAAAGTGGAATGGCACTCAATGGAATGACTTCCATTGGCTTCAGTTGTTCTTTCTCTTTTACTAGCTTCTCCATCTCATCTTCCATTTCCTTTAGTTGTGCATTCTTCTCCATGAGTAGTTTGAGCATTTCATCTTTTTCTCCTTCCGTCTCTACTATTTCTTTCGCCTGTGAATCCTCTGTGGGTGGAAGTTTCAATTGTTTCCTTAAGGAGTCTATGTATTCATTTTTATTTTTAATCATATCCTCGGTTTCCTTCACGTTCGAGGGATCGTACCCGATCTTAAGGACCAATTCCTCCAAAGTCTTGATTCTGTTGTCCTTGGAAAAGGATATATCTTCTCTAACTTCAATTGTGTTTGAACATTGTTCAGGGACACTTGCAATTTGGACGCAGTAGTGGAAGCATGTGACAACGTATAGAAGACCATTTCCCCTGTTTTCTTGTGCAGATCCATCTGATCGGCTGGATGCATATCCTTAGTCTGGAATTCAAAGGTGGCCCTTTTGTAATCAGTGATTACCTTTGGATATGGCACCTTTTCTTGGAGGAATGCCATATGCATTCTGCCCTTCTCAGTGTCAAATGTCGATAGCAGCCTATGTTGTACAGTTGACGTATGCTTCCAGAACTGGGTGCAAGTGTTGTTGGTCAGGGTCTGATTCCTTTTCTTGATCAGATCATATTTTTCGAAGATGCTCAGCTTCGGTCCTTCCTTGCCTGGTTGGGTGGTCGATGGAGTATCTATAGATTTCTTCAGCAACGCTAAGGTTATGATATGCTAGAGGCTTGCACTGAGGGGTGGCCTATCAACCTTGGTCACTGTAGTAGACGAGACTTCCTTTTCCCCAATCGGGTCAGGAGCTTAAATGGTTTTAGACCTCTTGGTATGCAACTGGAATTCTTCTGACGACACTTCAGTGACAGGCAGAGACAAATCTTTCCTAGGCCTTTTCTCTTTCGGAACCTGTGGGGTGGTTGTTTGTGATACAGTGGCAGAGGGATCCTATTGTTCTTCTTCGACCAAAGTGTTAGGTTCCCATACTGTCTGGTTTGCAAATTTCTCAACTTCAGGCCTAGATTCGTGGACATATGGGATGTTCTTGTTTTTCACCCTCATCTCAGAGATAATCCCACATGGATCATAATTCCATGGGAAACTCATGAAGAACTTCATTTCCTTCAGCAGCCTATCTGCTTCTTCTCCAGCACCATGATTCTTGCAAATGAAAGAGCCAATCTTCCCTTTGATTCTAAGTTGTTGTTTTTTCATTAGTGACACGAAGTGAACATCATCAGAGTTTATCATCTGCCTTATGTAATCCAGGGAAAAAATTCTAATAGGAAGGTATTTGGGAAGCTTATACGGTGCCAAATCGCACCCATATACTCTGATCTCAGTGTGATTTTGGTATAAATACCAATCACCTATCTTTGTGTGATCCAAGAGATGCGGGATCCTTTGAACTTCATCATTTATCCTAGGCTCGGGCCTACCGCTAAGCATACTTACCACTGGGTGGTAGAATTGATCGATGAACTCCTTGAAACTAAATTCTGTGGAGTTATGCTTGAGCAAGGAGGTCCATGCGGTCACTTCCTAGGGTCTACCATCTCCATTCATCTTCTGCATGGAAAAAGAAAATTTGTCCACTTGGAAAAAAATGAAAAAGTACGCCAGTATGGAAGAATAGCATAACATGCCTTCCATGGAAAAATTGACGAACTCTTTGTGAATATTGTTCAACAGGAACGTGATGAAGTCGAACTGGGTAGTGGGATTTTCATCGCTGGAGGAAATGGATAAAAATCCCAGAATGGGTTCATCTACCCATGGATCTGAATAGTATCCCAACAAGGTGCATAGGGATGAGATGATATAGTTTCCTTTGGTTGAAAACATGAAAGAAGTATAAGGGGGATTTGTGGAGGGAA
This sequence comes from Picea engelmannii, assembly GCA_009831015.1. Lineage (NCBI taxonomy): Eukaryota > Viridiplantae > Streptophyta > Pinopsida > Pinales > Pinaceae > Picea > Picea engelmannii. The sequence goes on along the minus strand of ML832325.1, from coordinate 7,544 downwards.
ATTGAGAGGATGGTGGAAGGAAAAGCTCAAATATTTGAGCTCTTTGGGGGAAGGTCATTTTCTGGTATAATTCTGTGAGAATTTCAAGGTTGAAAGGTGATGCAGAGTCAGCTCGGGGGATTTGCATCATTTAGTCGATGGATTCAGGCGTTATGAGGAACATAATTTCTCCAGATGAGGAAACGATGTCTCTTTGCTCGGGAATGTAGTGGGCTTGGCACTTGATGGAAAAATCTGGAAAAGGGTGAATCTGAGGAAAGAGATATAGGGGTAAGTTGGACTCCCAGAGTCTAATTTCGTCACTCTGGTCCAGGAAAACTTCCTTGAGCCATGACTAAAGATCTACGAAATCGAAATCTCACTTTGTATCTGCGATTAAATGATCTTTGTCGGCCAGTGGAATCTTGTCAAGGTTGACAAGAGGAGGGAGAAATGGATTATCCTATCCTTCTGCTTGTTTTGACTTTGGCACCATTACTACAACAATACCTACAAGAAAAACAATGTTAGCAGGGACAACTGTAGATGGGGGCAACTGACTGTAACAGAGGAGAAAACGGTGTAAATTTCTCTGGTGCGATGAGTGGGTAAATGGTGAAAGTAGGAAGAGTGAGGGTAGTTTTGAGTAAACGGGTGTCCGTTGGGCATGGGAGACAGGTCAGTTGGTTAACGGATTGGTTATCCAGTAATAAATGGCCAACGAATCATTTAGAATGTGAGATGGAAGGTGACGATAGCTGAGGGAATACAGACAGGTGAAGTGGCGGTTACCGATTGGTGGTAGAAATCATGGTGAAGGGGCTTTCCACGATTGAATGAGGGGGAAGGACTGACAGAAATTATGGGACGTGACTCTTTCGGAAAAGGTTGATGATGACATTAGGAAATGACGAAGGTATGTCAAATGGTAGGAGGTGGTGGGATTTGGGACCGGTAGATTAATGCCACATATAGATAGGGGCTCGCCAGAGGAAAGATTCCATTCCAGAACCACCCCCCCCCCCCAGTTAAAATCAGATCAGTTGGGGGGGTCCGAAAAACACCTTGAGCCGTTGATCTATGCGCTTGTTTCTTGGCCGCATATCTGTGCACGTTCTTTATCACACATTCCGGACCCCCCCTCCATTAAAGGCAGAACAGACGAGGGGGTCTGGAATCCAATATTGATCGTAGATCTGTGTGCTTAAACCTGAGTTTTCTAGATGTGCGTTGGTCTTATCAGCAATTCTAGACCCCCCCCCTCCGTTAAAGATAGAATGGTTGGGGGGGGTCCGGAAAAATATGTTCACCGTAGATCTGGGTGCAATCATCCGGACCATTGATATATGAACAAAGCATAAGTGAGGGCACAGAAAATACATGCACCGATAAACTTAGGATAAGTGCATTTCACGAGTTTTTTCCCAAGGCTTTTCATGTGTACACCACCAAGGGGTTAGCCAAACAACCTTTTAGGTATCCAAATCATGGTGTAACATTGATCATCAAGCTAGTTTTATTGAAGTAAAGACACTAGCCTATATTTTAACCTAGTTTCCTATGACAATTAACCCAGATTAGACTATTGGGTTAAGAATTTACTCTACCCTGGGGCTATCTAACCAAGATTAGACAGTCTGGCCAGATTTATTCCCTAATCTACCCTAGATTTCTTGGCTAATATTGAACAGTTTTGCCAAGCTTATTCACCAATCCTATCAACACCAATTTAAAAAGAACTTGGCCATGCTTGAAAGGTATGGACCAAGTTACTATTATTGCATGGGGCTTTTATTGAAATTCTTTTATGCCCTCTTTTCTTTTTCTTTCTTTTCTCTTTTCTTTTTTTCTTTTCTTTTTTCTTTTCTTTTCAAATTATTTGCAGAATGAAAAATCATTTGTCAAAAAAAACACTAGAGATAGATAATATTCTAGTCATCAGTTGATCCTATAACTTATAGGGTGATAACAGGGTGGAAATATAATAAATGGATTGTCATCTTACAAGAATTCGATATCGACTTTTCTTCGGCCAAGTCCAAGAAATCGCTAGTTTTTGTAGAGTTAATATCTGATTTTCCACAATTAGACGAGGATGTTATTCATGTCAATTTGTTTGCGGACGAATGCATTTTCCTTGTCTCGTCGTCCGACCCCTAGTATGGAGACATTGTTCTATATCTTCAAACCTTGAAGTTCACTCAGCATCTCTCGTGAGAAGATCGACGGCGTGTTAGATACCAAGCCAAAAATTATACCATCATCAGTGACACTTTATATCGTCGAGGAGTAGATAATATCTTGCATCATTTCTTAACTCACGAGGAAAATAATTTAGTCCTAAATGATTGCCACAAAGGGGATTTTGGTGGTCACCTATCTGGGCTTGCGACAGCCCAAAAAATCCTGCAAGATGGTTATTTTTGTCCTACTATATTTAAAGATTGTATTGAAGCGGTTAAGAAGTGTCACTCCTGCTAGGTGTTCACTTGGAAAATGCACTCACATCCATCCCCTCTTCACCCAGTCATTATTGTCGGTCCCTTCACCAAGTGGGGTGTAGATTTCATCGATTTCAACCCAACTTCGATTGGGGAGAATCAACATATTATCATGGCCATCGAATACTTTACTAAGTGGGTTGAAGCCATGCCTACCGTACAATCTGATGGGAAGACTGTAGCCTTCTTCGTGTTCAACCAAATTATCTCCCGGTTCGGTATCCTGAGTGAGATTGTCACTGATCATGGAGTCACTTTCAGAATGAAATGATGGTAGAAATAACATATAAGATGGGGTTTAAACATGGTCATTCATCTCCTTATTACCCCCAGGAAAATGGGCAAGTAGAGGCCGTCAACAAGTCTCTCAAAACCATTTTTCAAAAAACTGTCAGTCGGAGTAATTCCAATTGGCACATCATGTTTTATCCCACACTTTGGGCATCTAGAACCTCAGTTAAGACTGCCACCGATTTTTCCCCTTTTGAGTTAGTGCACGGTGTGGAGTCGATCCTTCTTGTTGAATGCAAAATCCCTTTTCTCAAGTTGGTATTCGATCTCCTGCCTGACACTTCAGACTTAGAGCGACGCCTTGTGCACCTAGAGAGTCTTGATGAGCAACGTCAAGATGCATTTATGGATATCGAGGCAAATAAGAAACGTGTCAAGGTTTAGTACAACAATTCTGTCTATCCCCGATTGTATGTTGAGGCTGACTTGGTCCTCTTATATGGCCAATCCAAAGAACCACTAGGGGCAGGCAAGTTTAAACCTATGTGGCATGGTCCTTACATCGTGCGACATGTTCTAGAAAAAGGAGCCTACAAGTTAAAATATTATGAAGGGAACAAATTGGTCGAGCCCAGAAATGGGCTCTACTTGAAAAGGTACTACGCTTGAGCCCTAGGCTTGAGCAGACCTCTTTGTATACTAATGTAAATTTAGTGTATATACATCTCTTTTTCCCTTTTCTTTTGTCTTTGGCTTGCTTATCGAGTTTTCCCTTTTGTTGGTAGATGTCAACGGAGTCTTCGGTCTACCTAGGATTCTCAGACGTAGCCAATCATCATACATGGAACTTATCTTCCGCCGCTTGGGTGGTTTACTCACCCAAGGGTATGCTAGTGTCTTTAGGTGGCATATTCCTAGGGCCATCCACGAATAATGTGGCCTAATATATCATCATCATAGAACTTTTGTGTGATGTTATCGCACATGGTATTCACTCTTTAGAAGTTCACCTGAATTCCCAGTTAGTAATATGTCATTTGAATGGCCACTACCGCGTGAGTGATCCTACTTTACTCCGTCGATTCCTATGGATACATATTTTAGAACGACAATTTGATTTTATTACTTATTATCACATTCCTAGGAGTTCTAATCATGTATCCGATGCCTATGCTAATTACATTTTAGATTGGAATTTGTCACATTAATAAAGAAAACAAAACAATTAAATCAATGTACACATTGTAAGATATAAGTAAAGTTGAAGATCCCCTTTTATATATTTCAAAATATGGTGTTTATATTACAAAATTGTCACTAAAACCCTCAATACACATATACATCCGGTATACGTATCCCACGACATCTACGCCTGTGGCACCAGATGTGTGTCATGGTAGCAAACCACGACATTTGCAAGACACTGGAAGAGTTGTACCCATGCTCTATGTACACCAACCACCTGTCACTGCATGGCTTCAGGTAGATCCTCTACCTGAACCATAGGAATGCTCTGTGTTAAACAAGACAGGTTACCATGCATGTTCTGTAGGACTCTCTCCTCTTCTCCTCCCACTGCCTCATATCCCCGATTCCTCCATCTATGTCTAAGGAATCCCTCTGGCCGTCGCGAACCCACGTCTGTGATTACACAAGTATCTAGTTAATATTTAAACACCATTCAAAAATAATTTTGTTCCCTAAATACAAAAATACAAAAAAATGAAATATTTAAAAACTTGTTACCTATATCACCATAGGCGACCCCTGGTGGAAGTGGCATATCAGGATATCCTCTAAAATCGATCCCCGCATAGGGATAGTCATCCATAGCAATGACTTGTCACTACCACCAGAAGAAAAAATCATCATTATAGGGCATCGATACCCTACCTCCCCCCTGTCGTCTCATGATCTCGATCCACCGCGCCATGGTTGGATCGTGTGGTTCTCTAGGAAGGATCTCCACTCTAGGTCCCAGACCTGGAACCCTCTCAAAAAAGAAACTATAAAGAATAGAGGCAAACCCAAGGTTTCACTTACTCCCATGTTTCCACTCTGTCAGTTAACCTTTCTTATTGGCCAAAAGTGAGGCACGCCAATCATAGATAGCGGGTCTAGCACATTCTACTGTGTAAAAAATAAGCGGTCTCGATGCTTGATGCAATGAGGTTGAACCTATGATCCTAGTAAGCACGAGCACAATGATATTCAAACTGAGGTTACTTATTGCCCAGATGGGGACTTGTCTTCCCACCTTGGGAGTCCCTACTACACAGTGGGCATCGATATAATCCTCGATATTCATCCCACTCCCTTCTCTGTGTGACTTGAGGTTCATAACCTCCCCTCGGCATGATAGACCAGTCAAGAAGTAGATGTCCTCTACTTCGATCCTCAGTGGTTTTCCATCAAGGATAAAGCTCTCACTATCAGGGTCCCAGTAACCCACCAACATCTCCAACAACCTCACTAGGGCCCCCATTCATTTGAGAGCCCAAAATTTTTACAAGCCACATCTTTTTAAAGCCGCTTGAGCCTCTGGACCCTGATCCACAACTGCATCTACCTCCTCATGCCCTCTCTCTCTCCATTCCAAGACCATCCTGCAAAAAAAAATCATTTTTTGAGTTAGAACCCCTCTTTTGTCCATTTGCATACCTATACGCTGCTTTATTTGCACACAGTTGCATGTAGGGATTAATACACGCTCCCTGTGGTTCACACAAGGGTGTATACCTAGTCATACATGTGACCTATACAAGGAAACCTGTGTATACTGAAAATCCTAATTTAAGCCCTCAAAAACTAAAAAATTGGAACCTAATTCAAAAATGTAAAATTTTGAATTTGAAGAGGAAGAGATGAAGAGTTACCTGATCCAAACGGTTTGTGATTTCATTGTCTGATGCTCCTACAATCATCATTTTAATCTTGGAGGTATTTTTGGTCCAAATTGCACTATTTGGGTAAAAATCAAAATGATACAGTAATTTTTTATTTTATTACTATTTATAAGCTATTTTTACCCACTTTATATACTTTCATGATATTGTTTCACCTAATGGACTAATTCAAGAGTGGTTTTTGAGCTGGCTTTTGTAGTTTTGACTCAGTTTTCTTGCAGTTTCCATGTCACGATTGGGCGTTCGTCACCTTGGGAAGGTATTTTCATAACCTATAATATAGGATAGGTGTCCACTCCATCATGCATTTTTTCATTATCCTTTGACTACCACTTTTTACGCCTTAGAAATGAACCCATTTGTTGCAACACATAACCTCCCTTCTGCTATAAATAGTGTCATTAATAAATGGTAGAGACTTACCAAATATGGGCACCCTAGTTAGATCCTCTTTGTCTTTTTGTGCCCATGTTGATTTTTTCCATAAGACCAGGAGTCCATTATAATTCAATACATGACCTTATGATGAGCCTCATCTCTCATTCATGCACATGCGGCGTTATTCCCCGCAAACTCCCAAAAACGAGTCTCAATTAAGAAAATTTCCAACTCGTCTAAAAAATGAAAAGATTGTTGAGTGATTTGTCCCTTTCACACTCGTTAAATTGTATTTGAAAGGTCATGAGTCTTAGTTAATCTCTTTTCCGACTCGTTATCAAAAATAGAAAATATTGTCAAGTGAAATTGTCTTTTTCACACTCGTAAATTGGATTTGAAAAGATGTCTATTTGGCACAAGTTTACCCCTTTTCACACCAAGTAAACTAAAAGACATAAAAATGGATATTTTTTGGCATTAAGTTGTGATTGCATCTCATGCCCTCGCTTGCAGTATTGAGCCTTTATCTGATTCTCGCTTTGCGTTATAAATCGTTTCCTAAGCAATTTTTGCATCCTCAACCTAGCAGAGCCTTGTTTATATCCTTCGCAATTTGACACCCTATACCCTAGAGGGAACATCACCCCGAGTGTCCATCTTTTGCATGCATTTCCTGGCATTAAGCATAGTTATGTTCCACTACTAGAACTAGTTTTGCTTACTTGCGACACTTGTTTCTTCCTCTGTATCATAGCATTCATTTGTTATGAAAAAACAAAAAAAGATGGGAAAAAATGGAGTACTATATTATAATCGGTAGCAGTTGTGTCGCCTTTGAACAGAGAACAAAGTTATTGAGTCCTTGCATTATCATAATTTTAGGTTTAGCGTGGCCTTAGGAAGCTGACCTCGCTACATATTTTTCTCTACCAACTGGTTACTCTTCCAGTCCCTATATAGAACGTTATTGATGCCTCCTACATCTAATAGTCACATCATTGAGTCTATGCTGTCGGAGTCCACCATATGTCTCATTCTCTTTTTCAAAGGAATTCTATCAACCTGTGTCATCCACTCCTCAGAAATGTTGACTTTGCATGTCGGCCATACCCTAAGTTTGTCTCAGAATCACATGATACTATGGTCTTAGCATGCATCCTGGCCCTACTTTCATCATAGGTAGGTCACCTTGAACCCAATAATCGACATTTCATCATTGGTCGCTGACTGGGTGGTTTCCCTTGTGTTCAATGGCAAGACATCTATTCACACTTTGGGATTCGTGTAGTGTCTTGGATGCCATTAGCCTTATTAGTGGTATCCTCGCCTTTGTCAACAGTTTTCATCATTGGTTGTTATTTAGAGGGTCTTTTTCGTATACCTCTTGCATTTGGTACACGTGAAAGATGCACAGGGTCGTTGGTTCATGAACATGTTCTTCGTCTGATCTCCACCAAATCATGAAGCTCCTACTTTGTTCCCCATGCTGACTGATGAGAGATTCCTTAATGCTCTCCTTTCAACGGGTCTCTTTCCATTGAATTCAACT